>JAUEKR010063499.1:0-10478 GCA_031762895.1 Corambe burchi
CAACTCTAGTGTCCACCGGGTAGAGTGTGTGTGTGTGTGTGTGTGTGTGTGTGTGATTGTCGGGGGGGGGGGGTGGACCACGTATAACTTAGAAGAACTAGTTAGGGAGTTGCATGCGCCTTCTCAGGGTCTACCAGAACTGAGATTTGACCCTCAAATATCTTAATCTTATTATGATATAACCCTAATTAACGTAACAAGCAAAACAATAATATAATTACAAAGGAAACATGCTATGCAATAATAAAATGGCAGAAGAATAGAGCATGATTGATGTTTGAAGATTGCAAACTTAAAGAACAATGCTGTTCTAGGTTTCCATAGTTGATTTTTGTATCGCATGTATCATAAGAAATACACATATGCTCTAAATTTAAACTTTATTTAAATAAACAAGAATAATAGCACGCAGTGCATAACAGATATACAAATCTAAAAACAAGCTTTCACACAAAGACATCAATACCAATCTCAAGACAAAGGCTTGTAATCAAAGTACATTATATTTATAGTTTATGGACGTTGATGATAGATAATATATATGTGTGACTATAGTCTAGTGGTATGGCATGCAGATCGTGTTCGAGATGTCGCTTGTTCGAATCCACTAAGTGGCCTCGCAAAGTTAAACCCTTGGCAAAGGTTAAAAAAAAAACACTCTTATGCAATGAAAACCGGCCATAGGTAGAGATAGATATTGTTAGAATGCTAGGCAGCTCTTCTGTATGCTCCACCATGAGTTCAGATGGTATTGGAATATATTGGTCTGTCGGGGACCCATTTGTAAAGCGCTCTGAGCATTTTGAAATAAATGGAAAAGCGCTATATAAGTGCTATATTTATTTTTTAAGAATCATTCTTCTATACCCGCATGTTTTTACTATGCAGCACACACGTTTTGCCCAGACGAACCTCCTGTGGTGTCGAACAGCTATGCTCTGAATGACGGAGTCGGCAACATCCGTTATGATTGCTTGGATGGATACGTCACATCCGGATCCGTGTCCGTGTCTACGTGCAACCGTCAAACCAGACAATGGTCTTCGGTGAACATCCGGTGCAGTTTTATTGATTGTGGAGCTCCACCTGAAGTGGGAAATGCCTTGGTTTGTACAATTACTTTTTGGCTTTATTTCTTCTTTAAATAGTTCACAAATTATGTAAGTTATGCATCGTCATTATTTGTTATCATCATTGATGTTGGATGGGAGGGAGGTCGCTTAGTGGCTCAGTCGTTCGGTGTCTGGGTCTGAATCCATCGACTCGAGTTCGAATCCAGATAAACACTACTATTTGTACTGCATTTTCCACACCACTGACCCTAGGGTAAGTATCCGGACGAAAAACTTGGACTTCCTCGTGTTTACTCCAAAGCACTCATCAGGCGATTGTCTTGTCAGTGTTAAATGCTTGTGCTGGATGGAGGAGTGCACGAGATATAAAGCGCCTTGAGACTTTAGTCATACGAGCGCTATGTAAATACTAATTTCAATTTTAATTTTTTTTTCTCATCAGAAACACGGAGATACAACGGGCTACAACGCAAAGGTCGTTTATTCTTGTATTGAAGGCTACGCGGCGTCCTCAACCATCATGTCAATCACATGCCAGGCAAATAGCCAATGGTCAGTCATTCCAGATGGATGCACATTCGTCACCTGCCCTCTTCCAATGGACACATCCTCAACGAAAGTACAACTGATGGAGATTGTAAATGCATCTCCTAATGGGTCCACGTCAGGCAGCGATGAGACTTTACCAACTTTGGGCAGAAGAGCTTACCACACATGCAAATACGGCAAGTGCATTCATATGTGTATTGTATTTACAATGATTTAGACACTATTATTATTTTAACCTCTCCTCTTGTCTTTATGCGTCTGTTTTTATCTGTCCATTGACAAAGGTTTATGTCGAAACGTCCATTTCCCTCTTTGTCTCCTTTATGCAAGAGCGAATTCCAACCTTCTATATTTATATATTTACAAATGACAATTATTATAATTTAAGGGAATTATGGAGAGATTATAAACAATATTGAAGATGTGCGAATAAGCTCTACTAACAAAAAGAGCAACAATGAAACTGAAATTTCCAGGAGATATTGTGTATCAAGACAGAGAGACAGACAGAGATTGGGAGAGAGAAGAGAGAGAGAGAGAGAGAGAGAGAGAGGGAGAGAGACGGAGGGAGATTATAGTAATAGTTGATTTGTTTTTTGCCTATGTCTTTATTTCTTTCGTTCAATTTTTGCCAGCTGGTTCAATTGTGCTTGAATATTCCTGTGGATTGGCAGGAGTTTGTTTTTAAACCATCAAGGCATTCTAACGTGCTTAGAGATGCACACACAGAAACTCTAGTTTTCCGTCCGTACCCGTTAGACGAGATGTCAGATCCTACCTACCTTAGGATCAGGGGTGTGAAAGAAACAACTAAATAATTAGTTGTGTTCACTCGGATTCGAACCCAGATCGTTTGATTCAGAAGCAAACTCAGTGCCACTGCACCAGTGAGCCTCACGGGGAGTAAACTTATAATATTTGCAAGACTTCTTGCATACAATTATTAATAGTAGAGAGTATAGCATGCAAGCCTGTAATGCAAGTGTAACAGTTTGTTTACCGCGATGGGGCTAAATTTAATAATTTACACCAATAAATTAGTCTACATGAATATGATGAAACATAAAACTTAGTTGTAGTAAAATCTTATGATATTTATTGATCAAGTAATGAAAAAATATTTCGAATTTTCTCTCCAATACTAAACATGCAGTAGAAAGTATACAATATGGCTATAACAGACATATCACATAATATAAAAACTTGTTTCCATGCTTACTGGAAACAAATTATATCATATCGGTGGTTAAAAATATCAGAAAAACCGTCATAATGTGGGAACCAAATCCTCCATCTTCAAAATGTTAATTGCGTCGCCATTTTTGTTTATGCCATATATGATACGTTTTCATATTCTGTTTTGTGGAATTAGAGATAATCTAGTCCGATTTCCAGTTGTATGTAACTAATTTGTAATCTTTAGATATTGTGCATTAATGGAATCAGAGTGATTTTTGTAAGGGTCGTCCTCTGAGTATTTTGTATGATGCATCGGAGAAGGACGGCAAAACTTAGATTCAGAAATAAAAGACTAGAGTCTGTGTCTCACTAAGTATACACCATACAAATAGACAATACACATGCATCATACAACATTCACAATAATATACGGGTTGCTCACGGTTGAAACTCATTCACCATACTGTCATTGGGAACCTAGGCGTAATTTAAGTGTATGCAGCATATGATAATTGGCGACGTTATCATTTTCAAAATAATTGATGACGTCATTGGTTCATGTGGGATTTATAAATAGTTATTTGTCTCCTCCATGAAATAGACGGTGATCTCACCACTTTAAAAAATAGCATAACTATTCACATGAGCTGTGTATGGTGAAGGTGTATTGTATATGGTGTATACGTATGCTTAGTGGAACGCAAACGTGTTAGCATCGCGCATTCATTATAATTTGTGTACTGGATTATGTATGGTGTATGTGTATAGCGTATGCTTAGTGAGCTACGGGCTTAAGTAAAATATTCTATGTTGACATTCTGACTCTTACCACTCATCATCAGGGTTCAACTCCAGCCAAGACAGTTTTATATCCGAGTGTACGGCTGACGGGACTTGGTCGGATGCCTCTAGTTTCGTTTGTTCCCCTGTTACTTGCTCCAGTCCGCCCCTAATTGAATTTGCAGATGCTGCATACGACGTTATGAACACGACTTACGGGTCCAGGGCCACGTATAGCTGCCAGGAAGGATACAAGAACAACAGAACTACTGACCTCTACCTTCAGTGTAGTATCTCAGGACAATGGGAAGGGGAGATAATCACATGTACACCTGAGAATTGTGGACCACCACCTAGCGTGAAAAATGCCACCACATTGTACAGCAGCACCCTTTTCGGAAGTCAGGTAACGCATACATACACAATCTGCGAATATAAGAGCAATTACATCTGAATAGCATTTATTTATTTCTATTTTTCTAATTTAAAACTATTTTTACAGTCACCTTCTAACAAACTCGGGTGTGCAGATTTTTAGATATAGCGATCATCTTTCTAGTGAGCAGCTCTAAAAGAACTATACGAAATACAGCGGTTGTAGCGAAGTTCAGATGAAATGATCCTTTTTTTTCTTGGCCATCAATGACATCGCTACAAGTGTATTATATAGTCGGTTGTATTTACACATGTACGTATAGGATTTTGTATAGCACGCTAGTTAGTCAGTTAACGTGCAGCACTGAAATGACATCGCTTCTTTTCATAATTCCGTTCCTCACATATGACAGTTCACAGGTATTTCCTTTGTTTCTGTTTATCTAATGTTCATATCTCATTCCCATAATACATTGAGAAAAGGCCCTAAGTAACAATGCAGGGTTATTTATTCTCATTTTTGTTGATTATTTTGGTGCTAGCGAACATAGTTTCAATTTTTTGAAATTGACTTGCCTTGAGCATTCTTTGAGTTGATCAAAGTAATATCTTATAATCTCTATCACCTTTTATAAATATTTCCACTGTAAACCGAGCCCCATTATTGGTTTGCTTCTCCAACGAATACAATATGTGCAAATAGCCTTACTCTAAGATTATCATTAAACTTGATCCCTTATGTGTGAATCGAAACACTGACCCTATGACCCGCAACCGAATTCTGAAACAACTCTGTCACTCATGGTTTTTATTATAATATCATGCTTAACATTTAGATATTTAATAAAAAATATCGATTCAATCCACTGTCTTATTCAAACAGGCGACGTACACGTGCGACAGTCCTACCGTTCAATATGGGAATGACAGTATAGTCAAGACGTGTTTGGCGAGTGGACACTGGTCTAACGAGACGATTGGCTGTATCAAATGTGGACACCCACCCACACAAGCAAATGCTACCTATGAGATCGAAGGGGTTATTTCTGTAGATGTCTACACAGCCATTTACAATTGCGACGTCGGATTCGACAATCATTTCGGTTTGTACCATAATGCGAGGTCATAGTGGAGTTACATTTCTTCCACGTTTCAAGTAGCTTTACGGTGGATACAATTTGCCCTTAACCTCTTGAGTACTCACGCCCGCTCACCCCCCCTCCCCTTCCCATCCTTACACAAACTTACACAAATCAAAACAAACCATAAACAAGGGTAAAACAACAAAAAAACAAATCAAACAATAGCACCAAAACCCAACCCAACAGCATGAAAAAAAAACAATAAACAAAAACAAAACCAAACTGTGTAGGGAGGGTCGAATCCATGGCCTCATGATCACAACCCCAACACTTAGTCACGCTACCACACATTCAAGTATACGCCGTGAAATTCTATTTATTGTGGTTACAACAGATGCATTGATAATTTAGTACGTATGCATTTTTGTACTGTTTGAATTCAATACGCTAACGGATTTTCATCAACCCTTTATTTGATTTTTCCTATTTTAAAAAGAACAATAACTTAGGCATAATATACAAATCTTAAATTATGTATTCTAAATGATATCAAATAAGAACTTGCAACTGCTATCACGCACAAATACGAATGTATGCTACTTATATTTTACCGACATTGAAAATTTGTTTTTTTTTATGATTGTTTTTAATACTTCATCTGCTGTATTATACTAATGGCTCGGTAACTGTTATTGTGTGTTTCTTGTTCTCAGCCAGAGCTATGTATTGCTTAGGAGCCAGCAGCCACACATGGGATGGAATTGTTTACCCGTGTATCCTTGTAGAATGTGATGAGCCTCCTGAAATCCAACGAGCAGACATTGTTGAATATACTAGCAATACTTATGGGTCAGAGGTCAGCTATAAATGCAAAGAAGGGTTCAAACTCTCAACCAACACGACACAAAGCAAATGTACGGCTGCAGGAATGTGGGAACCAAATCCTCTCGCCAATATAATGTGTGAGCTCATCACGTGCACGGCCCCCACTCCAATAGACAACGCTCAACTGAAGCCATCTGACCCAGGATTGGCGTATGGAAGCATCGTTACTTACTATTGTCAAAACGGGACGGTTCTGACGTCACCAAATAATACGAAACGGTGCACTGAGCAAGGGTGGGAAGGCGTTGATGTTCGCTGTGACTTTGTTCTATGTGGAGAACCTCCAGAAGTTGATAACGCCGAGAGGGTAATTGAAAATACAACTTCAGCTAATCAAACAGTGACTTACACTTGCAAGGACGGGTTCATGCTTCCGCAGAACACACCTAATACCAGAGAGTGCCTAGATGGCCGTTGGTCCGACGAACGAGTGGAATGCATACTGGTTAACTGTCCTGAACCCCCTAACGTGGACAAGACAACAGTGACGTACAACACAACTACATTCAACGCCACTGCAGAGTACATCTGCTTAAATGAAGCAGAAGTTGGAATGAAAAGGTAGGCTTTATATTCCTTTTAGGTATATCTTTTTACTATAAACATCATCACTTATGAATATATTCATAAATTGAATATGGAAATCATTTGTGAAATTATATGGTGTTTGTTTTTCTCTCTCATTCTCCGATAAAGAAATCTACTTGGTCAAAAGGAATTTAGTTTAGTGCTACATTGTTATTTTTTGTTTTGTTTTGCATTACCTATAGAAGTTATTCAGCATTTTTAATCATACCATTTAAGATAATGTCCGTTCAGAATGTTAACTTTAAAAACAAACAATTCGCATAGGGTTTATCATAGAAATATACATAATTTTCGCGTTGATATTATCAATGATTATTCAATTTGAATTATGTGAATTGAAATCATTTTTAGTTATTTTTAGCTATAAATAAACAATCATATTCTATAGTTTATCTTAAGGCTCTAAACGAAATACTTTTTAAGTTGTTTTCAATTTCAATTCTTTATCAGGTAATAAGAAAAAATCCACATGAATATTATTTATTATGCGGAAATACAAAGAAAGTTCTATTTGTAGAAAGTTAACTTCTGAGGTACCAACGTTTAGGTATGCTCCAAGGCATTTCAATAAATTGACCAAGACCGAGCCAAGACTAAGCACAAACAAAGATAATAGATACTAACTACAGAAGATCAGAAGAAAAATGTATAAAAAAAGAATGTGGATGGTTTATACATCCTGAATATCGTGTCAATTATATCAGTCATACATATTCATATCACTTAAACAAATAAAAAATAATGCATTCATCTGTTTCCATTATACACCTCTAAATAGACTTATGTAAAACAATCCGTTACATTTAAAGCATATTTCGTTCGATTGCAGTCAATCTATGTTTGTTGAAAATCATTCTTTTGTTATTAAACCAATTTCGTGAGTTTGAAATCAATCTAATATTCGTAAAATTAATCTTCTAAATTTTATATGGATTTTTTTCGCTTGAAATCAATTAATTTTAGCTTTAAATAACCGCCTGCTCTTAAAATAAATTTTCTGAACTTGATATCAATTTCGTGTTACAGAAATGTATGCTTAAAATAAATATTACGTCTATAATCCATCTCTTTTATTTGTCAATCATCTATTGTTCTTAAAGTGAGCCTCTTTTGTTTAGCAGTAATCAATTCAATCATTCTTTAAATAAAATCTGTTGTTTCAGATTCACAAAAACATGCCTTCAGAATGGAACGTGGAGCAAAACAAATGACCATGACTGTAATGCCATTGACTGCAGCAGTCCGTCAAACATTACAAATGCCAATGCCATTTTCAACGCCACTACAGCAGGCTCCAACGCCAGCTACCACTGTTTGGAAGGATTCCAAAATAAAGAACATTATCACATGGTATGCTCTACAACTGGTCAGTGGGAACCCGTTGAAAGGGCTATTGCATTTGAATGTACCAGTTTGGTGGATTGTGGGAATCCGCCTTCTATTGACAATGCTGATTCATCTCTGATAACAAACACGACAACTTACACCAGCCAGGTGACATATTCATGCCACAACGATCATATTATACAAGGATCTAATGTGAAGATATGTTCCAGCAACGGGAATTGGACTGGGGACGAAAACTTCAAATGTCAACCTATGCGGTGTCCAGTTGTTCCACAAGTACCGAATAGCATGAATTTAACCGTGGGGAACACTGGATCTGTTAATTCTACGATCACATACTCGTGTGATAGGGGATACCAGTTGTCTAAAAACATCAGCACAATTATATGCCTTGAAAACTTCCAATGGTCCAGTAATGAAATATCATGCATTAATATGTCTTGTGGAAACGCTCCATTCATATTTCTAGCAGCCGCAGTTGTCTACAAAGAAAATGAAAAGATCATCGCCAACTACACATGCCGTGATAATTATTATCACATTGATGGTGGCTATCAGAAGACTTGTAGCCTTCAAGCGGAGAAATGGAGTGATGACTACGTTGAATGTGCTCACGTTAATGAGATCATTTGTCCATTACCAAGTGATGTCAGCAACGCAGTATACACATTTAATTACCGGAGAGTCGGAGGTGTAGTTACGTATCAATGTCACGACGGGTTTGAGCATTGGTGGTTTGAATCTAGACAGTGCACGGCCGCCGGCACATGGAGTGGTGAGCGAATAGAATGTAAGCCGGTTCAGTGCGGGGAGCCTCCAGATGTGGAAAATGCAGTGAAAGAGTATAACGATACTGTGTACGGGTCGAAGGTTATGTACACATGCGCTGAGGGACTAGTATATCCACTAGGTAGAGTGAAAGAATGTAAACTCGATGGTAAATGGTCAGACGATTTGGTGGAATGTGGACAATCACAATCGTCATTTTGTCCACTTCCCACAGCAAACGACAATTATTCAGAAATGATTATCTACTCTCTGATGATAGAGCAAGCCACGGCTACATTTGTATGTAAAGATGGTTATACTCGCAATGGTGAATTCTATGTAAAGACATGCGATCCTTCCGACTTACAATGGCGGGTCACTCCAACTTCCATTACCTCAAACATCGACTCATGTGAAGCCATTCAATGCAATGAACCGCCAGTTGTAGAGCATTCATTTAGGGTGGTGAATTCATTGGACATAGGGGCACGCGTTTTCTACACATGTGAATCAGGGTTTACTAGAATTGGTCCAGATAACCTTCGCTGTATGGAAACGGGAGTGTGGGAATACATGAAAATCGAATGCGTGCTTGACACTGACGTACTCTGTCCGGAGTTAGGTAACACGACTTCCAATGGCATAGTAATAGTCGATTCGTACAAAGTTGGAGGCAAGGCGGTCCAGCTTTGCCTACCAGGATACACAGGGGGTCTAGAAGGCAGGTGTTTATCATCCAAATTTTGGAGTTGGACTGGAAATAGGTGTACCCGTATCCCATGTCTTGGCGATCCTTCAGTATCAGTGCTTGATGCAATACCTTTAGTTAATCAATCTTCTGATACTACATCACTAATTCCGTATCAATGTAGTGAAGGCTTTAGGCAAACAGGGCCGTATAGGTCTACATGTTCGTATACCGATGGAAACTGGGTCACTTCAGAAAGCACCTGTCAACCAATACATCTTTGTGGCGGGACTGATCTGCCTGTACTCAACTCTATCTCGACAACAGAATTCAATGGGACGAGCCTCTACATCGAATATAATTGTAATGAGGGTTACCAACCATCTTTAACTTCTATGATCAGAACATGCTTGTGGACGGGGCTTTGGTCAAGAGAAATATTTACATGTCAAGCCCAATCTATAGGTGGCTGCCCGACCCCACCAGTAATAGATAATGCTGCACTGGTTGAAATAATAAACCCTGATAATCAGACTTTACCAACAGCCAAATACAAATGTAATGAGGGCTACACATTAAACACACATACACGTCCTTATCCTAATGTGTCAGTGGAATACTTGGTATGCGGTAGCAACTTCATAGGATGGATATCTCCTTTGTGGAGATGCGTGCAAATCACATGTGGCTCCGCGATAGAGAGTTTCCCTAATGAGTTGAGAGTGATGTACAACGTTAAGGTATATTTCATTCATTAGTTCGTATATATATTTTTGGTTGAATTTTTTGTTGTTGCTATGTTTTTTTTTTTTTTTTGCATTTATCTTTTTTTAAAGTTTTATATCCATCTACCCAATAACATTATATTGATTAACATAAAAAAAACTGTTAGCTCCTTCAAGATAGTGAAAAGTACGAAAATAGTCATATAAGAATAGCAAGTGAAGGCAATCTTTCGTGAAAATGGTCTCTGGTGGAGATAAGCATTTATCATCATCATAGCCCTTTTCACCCTGGATCAGTATATAGGCCACTGACAAACAGCTTCCATTCCCCCTATTTTGGGCAATCTTTTTAAGCTCATTCTAAGACCTTCCTCCTCTTTGTATATCTTTTTCCACTACACGTCTCCATGTTCCTCTTGGTCTTCCTCTAGTCCTTTTT
>JAUEKR010063721.1:0-10474 GCA_031762895.1 Corambe burchi
GGTTTAGCGATAGTATGGCTCTGAGCGCTTTCGGATTAGGGCTATTTTGTTAACAGAAAATGATAAGAAAAACAAACTATACTTCGATTTGTTTTCGGTTTAGCGATCTTTTCGGTTTATCTGTGTTTGGTTTAAACGTATTCTACTGTAATCTTAAATACAAAATAGTAAAAAACAAAACATACACTTTTTTCGAGTATAACATATTTTTTTCATTTTTTATTCTATAGAAATATTATTTATCATCCAAAGCATACATTTACACCCATATAAGTAATATTTCATAATTTGTTGAATAATAATCTTTTGATATTCATACACTTCGAACCCACTATTAAGTTTTGTGTAAAACCATGTGGCATATAAGACAGCTAACTTTGACTCATTCCAGATAGCTGATCACATGAGTCTGTCATGTGATTAGTAATGATGATTGACATTTATTTAATGTTATATTAACATCATTGCAATTTGACTTGGTATGATATATGATACATTTTGTAGAATGTAATAATGTATATGACATAACTAATGACATTCCCTCCACAGATTCTACAGGTACACATACAGCCAGTTATCGAAAAATGGATATCTAAAGATGGAAAAAATCGGTTGCGAATAAAGATTTGTCTTTATTTTCACCCCACGAAAACCAAGCCCCAACTATTTAATAAACCTCTCCAAATAAAAACCCTCTTTAATTTCTTGCTCTAACCTTCTTCCATGGTACGGAATTCCTTCCTAGTCCTACCCTTATGCTACAAGTACAGCCATGGACAAATATGTATAGACAGTAGATCAGTATCAGTATAAACCACCCTCCTATTACTTAATTGGTATAGAGGTCTTAGTCTAGTCTAGTTATAATACTGTAAAGTGAGTAGTGTGTCAACTTTCTCCCGTAGACGATAAACAAATGGTTTCCGCTACTCTCTCTCTAGTAGTAGAATAGGCATATTATACGAAATATTATAATGATTTTTTTTTTAAACAGTAGTAGAAATAGTAGTAGCAGTGGTGGTAGTAGAAGTAGTAGTAGTAGTAGTAGTAGTAGTAGTAGTAGTAGTAGTAGTAGTAACAGTTGTAGTAGAAGTAGTAGTAATAGTAGTAGTTGTAACAATAGTAGTTGATGTAGTAACAGTAGCAGTAGTAGTAGTAGTAGTACCATGGTAATAATTAGTAGTTAGTAGTATTAACAGTAGTAGTAGCAGTAAGTCAGGTGGTTATCGTCTGGTTATTGGTTACTCTGTGTATTTGGTATTTGTAACAGTAACAATAAGTAATTGCTTGCGATTAGTTGATAACTCCTCCCTTGCTCCCATGGCCATGAAAAACCGCACCAAGTGCAGAATACCGGAATGTTATTATGTCTGAAGAGTTAATTATATCTGCTCTGTTCATTTACCTATTTACTATAGACTAATATTACTAATAATATTAGATTAATATTAATATAATATAATGATATAATGTGTATATTATTATTATTATTATTATTATCACTAGCAATTAACATATCAGCACTGTCACTACAATACTTATTAATGAAATGACCTCTTAAGCATTTATTTAAGTACCTATATTAATTATTAGATCTTTAAGTTGCTCTCGGTTAATACTAAATACTATGGCCAATTATTATTACTTAAGGCTTAAATCTTTATCTAGATCTACTTATTACACTGTTACTATGTTACACTCACTTGCAGTCACTATAAGGGAATCACTGCATGCTCCGTGGATTATATATACTCGGAACTATTATATACGAAATAAAGTTGAATCTATTTTATATTTTTGAACATAATGTAATTGTAAAATTGTAATGCACTTTCTATATTTATCTTCTACAGAAAATATGGAGAGGCTTGGTTGCAATAAAACACTCTTAAAATCTTCCCAGATTCAACAACTCAGCTTAGACGACATATGTAAGGTCACTTCCACGTTGACTTCTGTCCTAAGCGCTAGCATCGGCCCTAAGGGTCAAGGGACATTACTGCAATCAAATACCGGTCAAGTGTTAATGGTCCGTGATGGATTTCAAACTCTGTCCTGTCTTCACTTGGAGCATCCGGTGGCTAAACTGATTCTCCAGTCGGCACAACGTTTGAATGTTGGATGTGGAGATGGATGCAAGACCATGATTATTCTCCTCGACGCTATATTCCTCAATTTTGAATGGGATATCAATTCCCAAGCTTTGTATCTGAATTCCGGTAGCTTTTCCCGAAGGAATCGAATCTGTAAATCCCTGAGAATGTTTCTTGCCACAGATTTTCCAAACCTCATATCTAGCACTAAAGATTTTGTCTATGTCCGTATGCTAAAAGCTATTGGGGATCGAGGATATCAGTGGATTCTTCGACTTGTGATTTTAACATATTTGAGTGGATGTATTCCTTCTTTAGCTGTGTCAACTATTGCAGATTCAATGGTACAATTCTTTGCTGGAAATCATAACGACATGATCAGCAATTTCAAAGAGTCAATTCAATGGTTCTATTCATCCATTTTTGTCGTACCTAACAAACCATATTCCGATTCACATGTTGAGAGCGGCTTTTTCATTCAGCGACCTATTATATCTCAGCACTCCGACACTATCCTTTCTGTAAATGCGATTTGTATGCTTTGTTCATTTGGTGGTGAAGCATTTTCGAATGACAAATATGTTTGCCTTTTGAACAATCCTGAAAAACTTATCAATCACAGACATACGGTCGCTAAAGATTATGTGTCAATGCTTTATGCCAGAAATGTGTCATTAGTTATTTCTAGTTTAAAGCTTCCCACTTACGTTGTGGATATGTGCCATAGATTAGGATTAGCCGTTATAGACTGTGTGGATGAACAGGACATTGAGTTAATATGCTGTATAACTAACAAATCCCCTGTCGCTTCTCTCTCCGACGAAATTGAATCGAGAAATATGATAAAAGTATCTTCTTGCACGCAGATTGTGGATGGTTCTCATATTTATTCGAAGCTCGTGTTCGATGATGAATTACGATGGAATCCAAGAGCTCTTTTCCTATGTGCACCGACAGAAAATCTAGGCAAGCAGCTAAAGAATTCTCTAGTGAAGTCTACAGCACTATTGAGGCATTTGTTGGAGGAAAATTCTAGTTCTAGTCATATTAATGCTAACGGTGATTCTGAATCTAAAGCGTACTGCTCCATTTTGAACAATGTTGTATGTGGAGGAGGTTTCTTTGAAATTGTTTTGTGTCAATATTTAGATGAATATATGAGAGATGTAAGCAAGCCTCCTGATCGTATACATTGCGCTTCGGTCATTAAAGAAATGGTTATTGCACTTCCTCAAGCTCTTCACAGCTGTCTGTTGGGTGAATCTCGTAGAAAGACAAATTGGTTAAGAGTTTTGGATTCACTACGAGATGGCGTTAAGCAGGGATATGTTTGCAGGCTTAATTCTCGTGGATTAGTGGATTGCTCGCAAGATTTAGATGTTTTGGAAGTGATGAGTGTGAAAATAACAGTTCTCTATTCTGTCATTTCAGTCGCCGTGTCATTGCTAAATTTAGAAGGCGTTATAAAAGTACAATCAATCCCAGCCTTGTGAATCTATGTAGGATAGAAAGAAGCTGTCTTAGTCTTACTATTTCTATCTATTTCAAAAGCTTCCTTCTCTAGCCTAAGAAATGTTGCTGGAAACTAATCATGACCCAGCACTGGGTATTCTGTCAATAAGCAATATGATTACCTGGTACTGAGAATTGGATTATGGAGCAATAGGAAGACGACCACTTCTACTTAATGCTAATGCGTGTGGATGTATCTTCTAATGAGTCCATCTTGCGGTGAGTAATTTTATCTATATTGAAGATTGTGATAGACCAATTATCGTCTTTTGTGATTGATATTTCCTTTTTCATTCCAAAGATAATATTAATGTGTTATCTATATGTATAAGATAAATAAACTTTTAGACGATAATGTTGATAACACTGGTGGGTATCCTCACTTTCTATGGTGCAAGTGAAAGAAGATATACAATCTCCCTTGGATGGTAATGAGCCCATCACTGGTTAATGCCCTGGTTTTGTAAGCTGGCACTCTTTTTTAACATATGAGTAGGTTTGGGATTGTATGTAGATTATCTTTCCCCAATGGCACAATGCCTAGTGTATCGACCCGCAACAGTTTCTATTACTGTCTTTAGAAGGTTGTGACGGATAAGAACTTGTCTTGTTAATTTGTTTGTCTTCTTTTTCTGATGATATTGGTACAGCCGTGTATAATAATATATTCTTAGTTCTCACAGATCTTTTGTCCCAATTCCATGTCTCAACTGAGTATTATTCTGTTTTACTGTTTCAAATACATCAATCATCTAGTCTTTAGGACTTTTTACACTCTGAATCTCACAAACACACTCTCATACATCTACACCTGTCATATATAAACATTCATAGAGATGCATTCTTCTGTTATGAATTATTTCAACTTAGGAGCTGTACTGTTTATTTATTTTTAGGCCTTGTTTTCATATAAACTGATGAGGATGAAGTAATATTTCTTTATGAATTAATTTCTGTTTGGGAAAGTGGTGGGGGTGGTTGTCTCCTTATACTAATAATGCCAAATGTGTTCGATTTGGTGTGGTACCTATTTATTATACTACACCCTTATATTATGTCTAACGTAATATAAAATTCATGTGGGTTTTAATTGTACTGCATTATACTATTATACATACATGCATGTGTGTGTGTTTGTCTCATGATATGTCCAGATGTCTGGTTTAAGATTGCTTTTTTTAAATTATTATTCATTGTAACTTTTTCTTCTTTCAATGTGCCAACTGACGAAACTAGTTATAACACTTAACTACAAGTACGTGTTGGTTTCGACTTAGATTGAAGTTTAGTTTGGCAATGTTGTTGTTTTTGTTAAGAAGCTGTGTATTAATGTAGTCCCATAGTATAGAGATTACTAAAACATCTGTAGTGTATGTCATCATACAGTATTGTGGTATGATTTAATATTGTATTATTATGTGTATGCATGTGTGTCTTCTTTCATTTTTTAGTGTTACCTTTGACTGGGAAGACATTTAATGGTTATTTTATATATTTGTTTTTGTTTTGTCTGGTATTTATTATAATTGTATAATACATTATTATTTACAATACTGTTTTATGTGTTTGTTAAATATTTGCAGTATGCATGTTGACTTGATCCGTGTTGTTGTATCGAATCTTTACTGTACATAGTGATTATTATTTTTTTTATAATTATTACCGGTTGCTTATATGTCCATCAGTATATTATTCCTAGATATTTTATTTTTTTTCTCTAAAAGTTAACTGGGTAATACTGTTGATATATATACTATCTTATAATATGATTTGATTAGTATTATGTGGAAGCAACACATATTTGTTCCTATATAGTATGTGTGTATATCATCAAATTATCAATGTGTTCTCTCGCTGGTTCGACGTATTATGTGTGTTAGTGTTAGTCTTAGTTATTCTATCTTGCACAGTAATAATCCAGTAGTGGTTGGATTGCATTTTTATTACGTCATTATTAATGGATTCTCACTCTTATGTTTGGGTTGTCCATTCGATGTTGAATAGACTTGGAAGTGGAAGGGTTATTGACCTATGAACTATTTGATTTCGAACTCCTAACCCTGTTGTATAATAGACACGTCAGCTTTTTTTAGAGCTCCAGGAATCCGTTGCTGATTTATTATAATTTATGCTGTTACTAGACGAACTTGATAATACGCTATAGTGAGACATTTTTTTACGTATATTGCATTCCCTTCCCCTCTCCCTCTCACTCTATGTTATTTCTCTCTGCCTTGTACTTATATTTAGATTATAATATTATAATTATAGCATTATACATTAGACTACTAAACTACTAATTTTATATTTATGTCCTCTGGGTTATTGCAACAAAGGGAGCAATGCCGTGTTTCGTAAACATAAGCTGCTATTACGTCGCCTTATAATATACATTATCGTGTTTTCACACATTTAAATGTTATGTCAATGAAAGAGATGTTTACAAATTATGATGCTAGCATTGACAGTTGCAATAGTTTAGAGAAGGGGAAATTTGAAGGAGTGGGTCGAATAGCTTTGTTTACAAAGGTATGTTTTGGGGCGTGTCTTTACTAGCTGACCCATATTACCATTATATCGACCAATCGTATTAGTGGAATTTTTATTTTCAATCCGGGCATTTCGTGGTATTCACGTGATCAAAACAATGTTTCCACTCTTTATAAGGAAACTCGACCTCATGAATATTAACGAGCTCTATTTTTGGTTCCCAACAGCCAATCAAATGGCTGCATTTCATATACGTAAACAAATCCGACGCGTGCGCTGACGGTTGTTTGGCTCAATCAGCTGTTGGGTTACCTAGACTAGTAATTCTTGGTGAAACCTCTCGTTCCTAAGGTTGCAACAATTGCTGAAATAAATTCATTACATTTGCTGTAATTCCTTCGATATTGGGTGCCATAAACGAAGTAAGTAACATACCGTTAGATTGTTTTCAGTTTATTGGATTGATTTAAATTCAACGAAGGGAGAGCAATATTTTCTATTAGATTTAGATAATTTGTTGACGAGTCGTTTTTTTTTTTCTCCGTTGTTAGATTGGGTAGTTTCTGCTGGGACTGCTAGCGATATCGTTATGAAAGGTCATTCTAAGTCAGCTTTGTGTTTTTCGTGTTAGTGTTTTTCAGCGTTATATTTATTGTGGTCTGATGCTCTGTTTTCATTATTAGAATTTTTTTTCTATTGGTTCATCGAATTACAACCATTCTGTCGTTGTGTTTTATTTTAAATTCATTTTGAAGGTCTTGGTTTAGCAGTCGCAGCCATCGCGTCCTAATTTGCATATTATCATCATACTTAATGAGTTACCATCGATGGTTTGGATGTTGTCTAGACTTGTTTTTATCTCGGTACAATTTTCCTTCGATAATTTATCAAATCCATTTTCTATATATTTTGCGTAACGTAGACTCTAGGGCCTATTATTCGCTTTGCTGTCGTTCTTCACCAGACGAAACTGGATCTCTCTTTTGTTGTTATGCTGAAACTGGCTTACACAGCGTCTATTTTTAGATAGTCTACATTTCGTGTGTGTGTGTGTGTGTGTGTGTGTGTCTACACTTATGATCGTAGGCTTACTGTTGTAATGTTATTCACCTTGGTTTTGCTGACTAGTCGCCTAAAATAGTGATGATCGTTTCTCCTGTACTGACTATTATAACTTAAACTCTTTATCTCTAATATTAAATCGAAAAATTTCTTGTTTGCGTCCCCCTCCAAGCCCAATTACTGATATATTGAGTTGTTAAGTAATGTTTTGAATGACATAGACTAGTGTAGGTATATTTTTATTTAAAGATAGTAGCAGTTGATTTTACATGGTTTTAGATTTAGAATTTAGTCCAGTTTGTTGTTGTTATATTATTCTTGTTCCAACTTTATGTGAATTGTTTCGGTGTGTGTTATCCTGTGTAGCGAAGAAAAGAATAATACATTTGATGACGTGAGCATTCATATATGAAGGGCGTTCTTGCATTTTTTTAATCTTATGGAGTCATAAAGGTGACTATCGTTCGACCCCACTGTCCCACTATTTCTTTCAGTTTCAGTATAATCTTTCACATTTTGCAGTCTAATCTCACCCATTCGCGCTCTCTCTCTCTCTCTCTCTCTCTCTCTCTCTCTCTCTCTCTCTCTCTCTTTCTCTCTCTCCATCTCTCTCTCTCTCTCTTGCTCGTTTTATCTCTCTCTCTCCTCCTCCTCCGTTATGCCTAAATAATTCCATCACCTATTAAAGTACCAATTACTATTTTTTTTTCTCTCATGAAATTCTCTTCTTCAACCAACACAACTGATTACAATTCAGTAACTGATTGATGAAAGAATGAAGTTACATTTTAGTTACAACAATTTAATTACTCCCTTACACTCCACCTCCCTTTTGCCTCCATCCCCAGCCCTCTTATAATCATAATAATGTTTGTTTCACGTTAAATTCTAGCAAGTCATATTGTTGTTGTCCACACTGATTAAAGCAATAATTAGCTTTATTATTTTTTTTTTGTTTCATTCAATTTTTTATTATCGTTCATGTTTTTTTTTGTTTTTTTTTACATTTACGTGAACATTTTAAAAGATATTATAGCAATGTTTTAAAACCTATTTTGATTGTGTGAACTGTTGTTTAATCAATCTGCTTTCTGTAGTTGTGTTTTATTGCTTGTATGCTTGTATCTTCTTCTTCGTCTTTCAATTTTGCCAACTAACTCAATTGTGCTTGAGTATTACTATTGACTGGGTAGGAATTTTTTTTCAGATTATGCCAGGGTGGCGCATTTAGCAGCCTACTCTTTGCGATTTTAAATCAACGAGGAGTTTCTAACGTGCTTATATGTTAACACGGAACCTCCTAGCTTTCCATCCGTATCCGAGTAGATTATATGTCAGTTCTTACCTACCCTAGGATCAGGGGTGTGGAAAACGCAGAACCAATAGTTGCGTTCACCCGGATTCGAACGCGGTTTGTTGGATTCAGAGGCTGACATTGTTACCACTGTACCACTGAACCCTTGTATGCTTTATCCTGGTTGTTTTATGTCCTGTATTCAAATTTGTACTTTTTTGTTCTTTTTTTTAGGAGTGGTAGAGATAGATACATATACATATAACTTGTGACTGGCAAGCAATACATCAATGCAAACATTATATTCTTACGTATTTAACATGGATTATGCATTAATTGAGAGAAAGAGAAATAAAATATTTGAAAAAAAAATATTTATAGAAACATGAGAAATTGACGAAAAAGAAGAAAAAAAAATGAAAATAAAAAGGGTGATTAGAAAAGGCTATACATAGAATCAGATAGAAGGAAAAATTGATACTAAATTGAAAGTACACAATTCAGACATAGGATGATAACAATGCAGAATTCAATGATAATAAATATTTAGTTTTAAGAAACATAACTGACTAAAAAGAAGGCGAGGATAGTCTAATGAACGGTAAAAACTATTCCCCATTGATATCAGTCTTAAACAACTTCCGGTATGGCTGCTGCCTTCATAAGACAAACAACACAGCGAGTATCGAGATGTTAATCTGTTTCCCTCAGGTATCGAGTGCCTTTGTATGCTCGGGTTGCTATGGTAACAATGTCATGTGATACGGAGTCGGATGAAACCGGAAACTCGAGATCAGTATTGAAATACCAAACTGGCATTTAGATGATTCTTGGATTTGGGGAGACAATAGATGAGTATCGTAAATATGTGGATAGGTGGATGCATGGATAGGTGAGTAGGTGGATAGGTGGATAGGTGGGTGGATGGGTGGATAGATGAATGGATGTATGGATGGGTGGAGAGATAGATGGACGGAAGGGTGAAGGGATGGATAGATGGATGTGTACATGTGTACATTATTAACAATAGGGCTGAATGACTGAAAGCATCAATTAGTGATAATTATGCCATCAAATTAAGTAACAAAAGGACTAACAGCTAAGACTGAGAGGGATTTTCTATAGTAATGTAACTTGTAGAGCTTCGTAATTATACGGTATCATGTTTCGGCAGTTCACATCTTACATAGTATAACATTAACTTATTGCAATAACCAAAGAGGATAGCAATCGTAATAACATGACATGCTAGACTATCATGATATATTAATTAATCCAATTTAACACTGTATTATTCTACGCACATTGGTTCATCACAATGGGATATTATCACCGCCATTATCTAATTCACACAAACGTTCTACTTGCTACTGAAGACTTCTGGGTTACGAGTTCGATCCTCAACAAAGACAATGTAGTTAATACCTCAGCTAGGTTATTTGTTATAACTTCTTGCTTTGATGACCCTAGACTTAGGCTGAAAGCATACTAAAACCGGCGAGCTGCGCATTCGAACTGAGTTGGGCAAATATATTGTTATTACCAGTGAACACCAAAAGCTCAAGTCGGGGCTACACGGCTCAGTGCGGTTAGTGCTTTTGGTGGAACCGTTTATAGTACTATTATTATATAGCAGAAATGTGTCCAGCTTGGCTCAGTTTTGAGGCACGGTACAGCTCACCAGTTTTGGTGTGTTTTCAGCCTTATCCTGATGACGTTCGGTTTTAGGAATAAATATTAACATAATGGAATACAGTGGAACATTTGTAATGGCGACCTTCGACAATCGGGGAAACCCTGTCAAAGTGCTATTTAATCCCAGGCAAGCAATTGTTATGAAATACAGTGTAATATAATATAACCTCATTAATCACAAAACCACCCGGGTAATCGGGACTATTTCCTCATCCACCGAGTTGTCCCAATTAGAGAGGTTCCATTGCATGGTGGAATACTAACACATGCATGTCAACGACACACCTGGTTAGAGTTATAGAAGGCTAAGACAACCTTATTCTGGCAT
>JAUEKR010063832.1:0-10474 GCA_031762895.1 Corambe burchi
CTACTTCTACTACTACTTCTACTACTACTACTACTACTACTACTACTACTACTACTACTACTACTACTACTACTACTTCTACCTCTACAACAATTACAAATTCTATCTTTTAAATTATCGTTGTTTTAGTTTACAATTTTACCAGCATTATTTCTTCTGATATTACAAATATTATTGCCATAATCACCATTATCATCATTATTATTGTTAGGTCTACTAAAAGTAGAGGCTCTTGTCTTATATCAATTATGACATTAATACTAATTAAACAATAACAAAAGCAATAATAACATCAGCTACTAATACTGGTTTTACTTCTTCAACCGCTACTATTAATTTTACTTACAAAACGGCTACTATTATTATTACTTAAACTGCTACTACTTCTACTATTATTTCCACTATTATTTCTTCTAATACAACTATTATTACGCATACAACAGCTCCTATTACTTATATAGCACCCAAATTTACTACTACTGGTATTACTATTATTATTACTACAGTACTACTGATAATATTAATGCAACCACTACTACCACTATTAATGCAAATTACTCCTACTCCCATTAACTACTACTACTACTACTACTACTATTACTACTACTGCTACTGCTACTACTACAAATACTACTATTACTACGACGACGACGACGATTACACCACAAACAATACAACATATATATTTGTATTTCTACTTCAAATACAACAAATATGTGTATTAGCAAACATACGAGCATACTAAATATCATAGATTAAAATTGTGATTCAATATTACCATAATTAATTTAGGTAAGTATATTTTGTGAAAATTGGTAATCAATGTTTTACATAATACCTAAAACCTCGAAGAACTATTATGTGCACATTTAAATTTCTTCAATATCGATAGTTTTGTTTATTTTTGAACTGTTTATGTTGTTTTTATTAGTTGATTGTGTAAATCGAAGTAATTCCTGACACATAACAAATGAACTTATAATATTGCCGCAGACAGTTTGTACATTTATTGTCAATACCTTGTTAACATAGTGGATCATGTAACCCCAACTATTGTAGTAATTGCGTCTTAGACCGCGAGGTCCACGATTCGAGGACTTATCCCCGGTTTGAATAATGTAAGCAAGGGAAGATCAGCAATCGGCCTGAATAAGAAGCCAGTCAATTGTTGGTTATTTCCCCAGATTCGTAAGTCGGTACTCCTTTTAATACTTGAGTGGGATCAGGAATATGTGAAGAATGTCTTTCCCAAGGATAATGAGTCGCAGCGCTGCAACTGAAGCTCAAACCTTTAACCTGATGATCATAAGCCCAGGTCTATAGCCACTGTGCCATTGACATTAGATGAATTATTGAATCAGTCACTATGTGAAATTATATTGCTGAAGTGATATATAATATACTAATGCTTCAAAACAATTTGTTCACATTAAAAGTGAAATACCCTTGAGTCAGCTCAAAGATCCATTAAAGTTCTCGGAATATAGCTTCAAGATGAAAGCTTGATTATATACATACATTACATTTTATATGAAGTCAGAGCTCTTCGATGCATGTAAATAATAACACATTGGCCAGTATATAAGGGAATTATAAGCAAGAGTAGAAAAAAGGTCATGAAATTGAGGAACTTACAAATCAATGGCGACATGCCTGAAAGAGCATCCATATTATAATTTCGAATTGAGTCTTAACTATGATTTCCAATGTCGTAGACAATAGAACCGTTTATTTATGTAAATACTACGAGCATTAGAAAGCAAATAACAACCTATTATAACAGACTACCTAAAACATATAACCATAATATAGCATGTAAAAACATTTCCTTCCAATATTTACATCCATCCAATGTTTTAGAAAGCCATGGAAGGAGGAGAGCCTCAGACAGAGGAGTTTGCCGGAGTGGTCTATGCAGAACCAGGAACGTTGGGCTTGATTGCAAATATCGTGGCAGCCTTGTTGATTGCTACTGAAAACTGTCTCAACCCACCTTTCTCCAGTACTGCACTTATTTTGTCAGGTGAGGATCATTCACATCATTGTCATTACACCCAAAGTTATCAATCATCATTTATTATTCATTATTGCTCTGATTATATTTTAAATTCAGACGTTTAATGCGTAAAGCAGCAATGCTCGTTCTTGAATCTGACATTTCCTCATTACCAAGTTTATCAAAATAAGCATTATAATTGCAATTAAATTGTACAACAAAGAAAACCGTCATTGCATTTTCATATGATAATAAGGTGGTTCCATATTTTTAATCTAGACGCATTTAGACTAATTTAGCCCTAATAGGGTTATGCTCAAGTAAATACCTTACTTTCGAACTATTCCTGTTTATTTGAGTAGGTGTTGTGTTATCCACAAGTCAAGTACGATGAAATTCGCTACCTTATGAAGTATGGTTGTTCATGAATTTGATTGAATTATGCATTTTTCTCTTTTCATATTTATCACAATTTACATGAATATGAAGTTTAATTAAATTTAAAAGTAGCATTTTCTTTTATCAATGTTCATTGATGAAATTAAAGTCTATATGCAAGAGCAAAACTTGACAAACCTTTTTTTTACAATGCGTTTCTTAATTTCCCCACAACCAACAGGAGTACATTTGATTGTAGTCGGAGGTATACTACAGCTAGTGGCAGGCATCCTGTCGTACAGACGATGGGATCATCTCACGGCAACGGCATTCATTGTTTTTGCTTCACTTTGGTCATCTCTCGGAATTAGCCGCATCCAAACGGCCTTGACACAAGATGTGGAGGCCATTCGAATCGGAGTCCTTCCGGGAATGATTGGGTTCATGGCCGTAGCTATCATCTTGTGCGTGTGTGCTGTAACTCTCAACTATATCCTTCCACCTGTCTTAGTGGCCATTCTTCTGACGCTCATTTTTGAAGGCGTCGGCGCTTTCTTCGATTGGGGAAGACGTGTGGCAGCAGCTTTTGAGATCTTCATCGTTATCACTAGTGTGTACGCAGTAGTTGTGATGATGTTGAAAGGTGTCAGTCAGCGATACATTCTTCCAGGTTTGGGCAATGCTCCATACGATCCTCTTCTTATCAGAACAAGAGGAGCTCCTGCTGCCAGGAATGAGAAGAAAAAGATCACCAAGTATTCTGAACCTATGGGAATGGGTTTCTTGGGCAATGTAGTCCCTGCAACAGTTTTGGCATTCCACCATCTCGGTTATTTCCAAGACTTCCGTCCAGCGATCGCCATGTTTGTTTTCGGAGTCCTTACTCAAGTTCTTGCAAGCTTTTATTCATTTTTGCGACATGATTACTTCCATGCTATTAGTTTTGTTATTTACGCAACCTTCTGGAACTCTAGAGCCATTCTACAGCTGTTATTTTCCATGAATTTCCCGGATATCATCGACTCTAGAGTTAACTTTTACGGCCAGTGGACTCTTATAGCCTTGATTATGGTTCTTGCTTTGATTTCAGCTTGCCAGAATCAAGTTGTCTTCCTCTTCAATTTCTTCTTCGTTATTTGCGCCATTTTATCCGTGGATCATATCCCCATCTTTGCTCATAACTTCACATTTGGTGTGACTGCTGCAATTCTGGCTCTCATCAGTCTTTACGTTGGAATGTCGGCCTTGGAAAACTCGGTGGCTGAGAAGCCAGTCATGTACATTGGAGCAGAATTCGTCCATGCGGATAAAATTGCAAACATGTTCAGGCGAATGTTTTGCACAAAGAGGTAGGTAACATATCATGTGACCATTATCTCATCTGCATCAAGTAA
Source organism: Corambe burchi (assembly GCA_031762895.1). Lineage (NCBI taxonomy): Eukaryota > Metazoa > Mollusca > Gastropoda > Nudibranchia > Onchidorididae > Corambe > Corambe burchi. The sequence continues at coordinate 3,769 of JAUEKR010063832.1, forward strand.
TTAGTTAAATGCTTTACAATTCAAATCATTTCTAAAATCATACACGGAAATCAATGCTACATCCGATATAGGTATTCCAGTATAGTTGTCTTTTTCTTAGATGAGAGAAATACAATAATGATCAGCAAAGAAATACAAAAGTGGTGGATGTGGTAGGATAAAGTAATAGTATGGTATATGTTTAAGATGGGAAATTCGATAAATATGATATATCTTATGATTATGACATTATCCCACCACACTCTACAGTGCAGCATCGAGGTATTTTGACATTATAAGACGTAAAATAATACTTCCCTCAAACCTGTTTTCCCCCATTTAAGTTATTTATCAAATCAAGATTAAATTTAAAAAACCCTGATCTTAGCACACATTTTGATGGCCATAATGTATATCATTAATAATTATTCTTCAGATTCTTCTTCTACTTCATTCGTCCAATATGTGGTAAGCATCGACGACCACGGCAAGTCTTACTCCATTGTTACCAGTTTTCCTTATTAGCTCTTAATTTACGAATGAGCTCTAATTTATCGTTAAAAATTTATCCTTGTTTCTATGCCCCAAAATATTCCTGTCATTCTAAACCAACAGAGAAAAGGATGGTGAATATAATGAGTATGACGATGAACCAGTGATAGACTTGAAGATCGTAGACACCGTTACATTCATAGGGAGTACAGTTGCTCTGATGTCTCTGTCTGCTTTTGAGGCTGCAAATCCGGTAAGTTGTATTATTTGATACAATAATATAATCTATCATTTTGATAAAATTTCATATGTCTATTGCCCAACATACTATAGTTTTCCTATGTCTTTCTTTTTCCAATTATATTTTGTATAGCATATGCTATCATAAGATTAAATTAAATAATATACCAATATTTAAAACTTGCATAACCTACTAATTAAGATTACTAAATGAAGATTATCAGTATTTTATTTAATCGTTATTTTGAGTTGTGAATCATAATGTTTAATTCAATTATTGATTGTTTTCGATGTTGCTCTTGTTGTCATCATTATTTGGTTTCATTCTTCATTCCTAGCATTTAATATAATTGGAAAACAATAAACCTATTAAAATCAACGGAAGCATCCTATCTGTAGAGCTCGAAAATTAAGAAATGATTATAATATAGTTTAATAAACGTAGAAATCAATAAATCAATAATTGTGTTTACAGATCATTGCACTGCCTTGGGTGATGGTTGGTGGTGTATTCCTTCACCTCTATGCTGCCAGATTGGCATTCGCTGCTGGTTCTCTTTCTAAAGCGTACATCAATTTAGTCATGGCCATATTTTGGATTACGTGGACCACCATCTTGTTAAACGGTAGGGAAAGTAGCTTTTGATAATAATTACAATAATTTGAATATTATCTCAAGACGAGCTAATAATATGACATATTACACATGCGCAACATTACTTTTAATAGATGTAATCACAATCCAGCTTGAATTTAACGAATATCATGATGCATTACATATTTACTACGCGCTGTAACGCAACGTTTAGCATACCGTAAAAATTTTATTTTTGTTAATGTTATTAATGGATTGTTTTGGGTTTTTTTTTATATATCTGATTTAGTTAGTTGTCTTTCTCCACATTTACCTTACTGTACGGTAGTTAAAATTGGTCTATTTCACCATTTCCGTTTCCGGTTAAATCAATCCAGGAGATTTGGCAACCCCAATGCGACCCCTAGCGGTGGGTGTGTTGATTCTATTCTCACTGGGTTGTCTCCTCATTACCACCTTCACACGTGTATGGATGCCCTACTGTTTGCTGATGGAGCTGTGCTACATTACTTTGGTAGTCTTCACTTTCCAAGCAAATCCTCCATGGATGGTCCTTGTTACTTCTCTCTTGGCAGGTAATATTATTTTGTGTGTGATTTATTTTGTCAAAATACATACATCATTATGCAGTGGTTCGATTCCTGTCTGAGGCATTGTTGTTAATTGTTGATGAAGATTATTTGTACACATAGTTTATGTTGCCAGCGCTAAACATAAGCGATGCTCGGTTTATGGTTGAAAATAAAAAGACACAATGCCCTTCATGGATGGAGCTATATACAGCCGCAATATATTATATGTTGGTTTGAGGAGATTGTGTCATCTTAAGTGCTGTTTTCAATGTTGTTTAATGCTAATATTATGGTCAACGGTTACCGATAGATATAATTCAGCTCTCCTTGAACAAGATGGTTTATGAAGCCGTTTCTTATTCTAAATTTCTATAGCGCAAACAAGGTAAGATTAACTTTTTTCTCTGCATAGAAGGGTACCAGTCCATCTCAAGTTTATTTCCGGTACTACTTTTAACAGCATAAGTATGTGTGCGTGGGGGGGGGAAGGGGGGGAGTGCCAACGACACAACACTTCAACTCATCAACCGAACCTCTAACCCATTACCTCATAAACATAAGCCCTTTCCTTTAGCCACAGTCCCATTGACGCCACTTGAGGGTTAAAAATATGCAATTAATGTGTTAAATTAGTACAAGAGAGTGTTTTGCTTTGTCAGTTTAATTCTTTATAAACGTTTTAATATTTAAACAACGATTCCTTATTGCAGCATTGGTGAGCCTTTATGGTGCATGTGCTGAATTCATCAACACGACACTCGTCAGCTTGATTGTACCAGTCGGAGCTCCACTACTCAAGGTAAAACCATACTGACAATGGAATTAGTCATCTCGTATACTATGCTAAAAATATCGTTGCTTTTCTTTCCACTCAATTTTTAGCAATGCTCTCTGTGCTAAACGTCTCGTTGGAGAGAAATGTAGCACTTACGCTTGCTTATATTATAATGTGTATGAAGCAAAAGTACATAATGCATGCATAGTTTCATACATTCATCGATGCTACTGAACAATTACATCTCAACACCCAATAGGTATTGATAAAGATGTTCATACATTTGTACTTTTTTTTTTTTCACCCACACGATTTTTGTTATTGAAACGAGCAGTTAAAGATATCAATACGTATACCATGAAATACATGTTAAGTATTCAACTTAGTCAGCAGGTTATTACATATAATTACATGTATTCATTTTGCAGATAAGATTGCCAGGCATTTTATATTTTAATTATCTACATGATATTACCAATTGTCATTTCAGGAGCATGTATCCGATGAAGACAGCAGGGAACCGCCATGTCGTCTTTTTACTTCTCGTAGATCTTCCGCCTTGAGAAGAGTTGCGGCCCTTTTGGATAAAGGCTCAGTCGTTGGGGTGCCTACAGACACGGTGTACGCTCTTGGGGCTTCTTGCAAGCATCCGTCATCTATAAAACGCATCTACCTCGTCAAGGTAAAATATCATGGAAGCGTTTTCATACATGTTCTGGATAACTAGTGTGTTATATAAGAATAATGGCTCTCATACCAATAACTTTATTTATGCTGTATCCTTATCTCTCGTTCACTCACTCTCATCATCCATTTATATTTATCTATAATATAATCTATTTGCCTAGCATTATTTATCATTATTGATCCCTCCCCATCTCATAAGCTGAAGTCGCTATTAATGACACACCAGATGTCAGGGAGCTGTGGACCACAGAAAAACTATTATTTCAAAATTGACATATTGTATTTCTGACAGACTGAGAAAATAGCAGCAACAAAACGTTTATATCAATGAAATACCAAATTAATTAATTTGATAATATTGCATTACATTTGTCGATAAGTTTAGCAGCATTGTCATGATTTGTGTTGTCTTATATTGTATACACATTTTAAGTATGTTACGTACATAGAAGGGTTGTAATAATTTGCATAGTGGGCTTTAATTGCCTGGTGCATCTAATCAATTTGAACTTGAATAGAGTATTATTGTAAACTGCTAAGAAATAAATGTGATGCTAGGCTGTGACGCTATTAAAGAATTATCATCATTATTATTATTATTCAATACTGTATGTTATATAATTACGCACACTAGATAATTGATTTAGTCATTGTTAGACCAAATTGATTTCTTTTCTTATATAAGTTATCCTGCAACTATGACTTTTATTTTTTCATTTTAAAAATGCTTCGGAGTAATAACAATATACATAAAGATATTAAATAAAGAAACAAAAATATCACTTGTGTCACCTCAAGTAATTAATTTGTAATATTTCTTCCACTCATCCGAAAGGTCCCAAAATGACCTGAACGCTTATCTTATGAGCATGGTGTTGTTTAACATTTTTACAATGCTAATCTACAATTAATTATGTCCATTTTTTTTTTCAGGGCCGTCCTGCAGAGAAACCCATCTGCGTGTGTCTGTCCAATTTGGACCAATTGGCCGCTGTAGACCCACCTTTCTCTCCTCTGCTGTGGAACTTTATGAGACGATGCTACCCCGGAGGAATCAGTTGTGTAGTGAAGAAAGGAGAATGGCTTAGAGTAAGAAGAAATAGCAAAGTCGAAGTGTCACCGTAAAGCATGATAGCAATGCACAAATTTTGATATACAAAATTGTACGAATAAGCTCTCCGTAAGAAAGACAAAAGCAGAACTGAACGTTTCGGTATGAATCTTCGTTGACAGATAAAATGAACTCAAAGAGAAAAGGACAAAGTGAAGTAAGGTTAGAGAATGAAGACTGCACAAACGAGGAAACTGCGCATTGATTTATCTCATTAATAATTGAAGATTAGTGTATTTCAACCTCCCTACCCCCATACACCACAACCAAGAAAAAGCAATACAAATATCATCAATAACAACAACAAAAACACAGATGATAAAAAGACAAAACAAATTTTAAAAAATCATAAGATACTGAAAAAGTCACCAAGCACTCTTGACCAAAGAGCTTGACTAAAATGTAAGTAAGCCGTTTTGGAAACAAAGTTTTATGATAAAGAGTATCGCATCAACAACGACGTTTTCTTAAAAGGTGAAAGTCAACAAAATAAACAGAACATTTTGTATATTGCGCAATGACATTGGTTACTCTGGTGTCACGGTGCTGGAATGGTTAAGGCATTGGACTCCGCATTGGAGAGTTCGTGTTTGGATCCTCGCTAAAAGTATAGTTAACACTTGAGCAAGGTTATTTACACGTATTGCTTATTTTGGTCACGCTAGACTCCAGTGACGCTTGGTTCACGTTAAACAACAAAACAAAAGACGAATTTTCTTTTTTTTTTGTATTGTCTTTAATCTTTGCTCGTTTTTATTTGGTTGTTTTTTTTTTTTGCCGAATTATGTTTATCATCACAGGCGATTGCATTGTAATGGATATTTCACAGGAAAGTTCAATGCAATATCAATCTATAATGATAGCTTTAAAATAAACTCCACAGAGACTGGGGATGGGCGACTCCGTGGACTACGTTGGTACGAAAGACAGTATCTGCATCCGAGTTCCTGACGCTTCTGTCCTTGCATACCTGGTCAGTCTGTCTGGACCTATTGCCATAACGTCTGCAAACCCAAGTGGAGGGGAAGACAGTACTCATCATCAAATGGTCATCGACTCATTAGGTAAGCTGACGACTATCTGTTTAAGCAGAAACTAGGATTTACAAACCTCACAAGGAAAGTGGGAAAGAAATAAAAACTGCTTTCTACTATGCTTTAATTTATTGTAAAAATAGTATCTTGGCCATTGTGAAGTTGAAAACGGTCCAGTTTTCAGTGCCTTGTTAGGTATATAAAAATTGCCCTATAATTGTCATAGTAAGAAAGTAAACGAAAGTGACCAAAAGTGGCCTTATGAAGCCTAGTCCTAAACGACTTTAAACTTACAAAAAATGCAAATAGAAGTCTAGGGCCATGTGTATCTAACTAACAAGCTACTATAGAAATGCTTATTTACGTGGATACTTGAGGTTCTTCTATTCAAAACACAGATTTACACTGATTTAACTTATCACTGTATACAAAATAGTTTAGCTATTCATCTACAAAAAAAAAAATGTAATTATGATATATACAACTGCAATGTTATAAATGAAAAACGTATTTTTTCCTCTCTGTATAACTATAACTATTGTGAACCAATTGCTGCAAGCAATATCCTAAAGGTTGACTTTGCTGTATATATTTTCGTAATTATCAGGAACTAAACTGGACGGAGTGGTGTGCGATGGCCCTTCCAATGAACTGGTTGCATCTACTGTGGTCAATTGCACTAGAATTGATGAAGGTACGTGATTGGTCATCATTAATGTGATATCTCATAATTTAGTTCATTTTTTAATTGAGTGCACATATCGAAAAAGATAATGTTAGTTCAGATAAAGCATATTATTTACAATTTACTGCATTGTAAATGCAGAGAAATGTATTGCATTGAAATATTCACTGTATAGTATGTATTGATATTTCAAAATAGGTTTCGCGCATAATAAAATGGCTGGGATCATGACATATGATCAAGTATAGAACAGTTTGGGTCATTCATTTAATGTCGTGATATCCCCGGTAGTTTAGACTTTAAAAAGAAAGTCAGCAATATTTCCTACTCTTGCGTGAGATCTTTTAGTCTAAGATTATTTTTGGCTTAATAGAAGTCTATAATGTAGAAGCATGATATCAATTCCCTTTTGAGTATGTTAGTATCAGATGTTATCAAGTTAATTGATAATTCTCTTAATATTTCAATACACGGATCAGCTATTATCTCTACATAATACAGAATATTTTGTAGTACAAATCACTGTTATCATTACT
>JAUEKR010064385.1:4602-16233 GCA_031762895.1 Corambe burchi
CAGGCCGTTAGTCCTTCGTAATATCGCTTGAATGGTTGGTGTAAAATGTAAAGAAAGACAATCCCACATACTATCTATAAGCCGCGATAATTTCAAATCATTTTCATTTTCTGTTTTTATCTTCTTCAGCTTAATGCCTTCTCGTAAGGCAGCATACAATATATTATGTAAAATAAAAATCATACTATTATCATGCAATCATTTTTAATGCAGGATTCTAGGTCTAATGTAGAAAAATGTTAATGCATCGATTCATACCAACATTTACATATTACGGTACGATAATCTTTGAATAAAATATAAACTTGACGGATGAAAAAATTTGTAAAAACCATCATCTCGGGGAAGACGTTGTGTGTGGTGTGTGGAGGGGGAGGGAGAAGGCGGATGGGAGGGTGGTTGCACGTTGTTCTATGCTTAGTTTAAGGAGGATTGCATGGTGTTGCTTTAAGCGAGGTAGAATCGTGATCGAGGGATAATGGGTTCGTGCCTCCATTTGCTTTGAGGCAGTGCAACATTCAATTTTTGGGAAATGTTTTCCTTACGTTTCCTCCCACTACTCAGGCCATAACCCCTGATCGACATTTTCAGTAAGCTAGAATGACGCACATTTGAAGTTAACTATCATGTTTGTGAAGTTTGTGTCACGAGTAGACGCTACTGTACTTGAATGAACATTATTTGTCGGGGACCCCTTTGTAAAGGATTTTGAACATGTTTAAACAAGGGGAAAGCGTTATAGACTATAGGCCTCGATATCTACTTAACGCAATTCATTGAATATTGTGATTACCATTTGAACAAATCATCCCCTCAGAATTCAACTGCTCTGTGTCCACCATTGCCCATTATGAGAACCCCCCTTCCCCCCCCCCCACACACACACCAGCTAATAATAGAGTCGTAGCATAAATTGTCATACAGTAGAAACTTTGAAACAGAAGCCATTATAAATGGAGAAACGCAGCAAATAGTCACGAAAAACTAGACTCTAGACAGCCAAATTGCTATAAACTATTTAACCTCACTAATCGAGAAACCCGGGTAGTTGGAACAATTTCCTAATCTACTGACGCGTCCCAGTTAACGAGTCTTCACAGTGTACCTAATTCAGATTAAAGTTTATTATGGTATATAGCATTAAGCGTATTAGCAAAACAGTGGAACATAGCTCTCGATAATCTCTCACTAATCTGACAAGTATCTTTCTTTTATTGATCGTTTCTTACTGTACCGTGGCACTTCTGTAATTACGATCAAACGATCGGATCGGGCAACGTTAAATCAATTAAGTATTAGAGAAAAAGAAGGAAGTTAAGATTACAACGCTCGTATATGTAATAATTACAATAATTCATCAATGTTTTAAATCTACTTTATTAAATGCGAATTTACTTTTCTTTCAATCATTAGTAATTAACGGTATTATTATATACATTTGAAATTACAAATAAACAGGAGAAAGTAATTCATCATTATTAAGTGCTTATAAATTTCCAAGATGTTAACGTCATTTTTATAGCAATCACAAGAAAGCAATATATTATTATTATTGAGTTTCTACACAGTTTTATTGGGCCTATCTTCATTGGTAAGTAGAAATAAGTTATCATAACCAATAAATATAATTAACATTTTTAAATAATGTTGACAAATCTTTCAAAATTGTTAGGACAATGAAGTTAATACATTTGTGATTAATCAAACTATCAATGACACCACCACCAACTACTACTATTAATGTTGCTACCGATGTTACTGTTACTACAGATGCTACATCATTGTTACTATTACTTTAATTGCATCTACTACTACACATAACCGATGCTACATTTATTACTACTACTGCTACTACTACTACTATAACTACTTCTACTACTACTACTACTACTACTACTTCTACTACTACTACTACTACTATTACTACTTCTACTACTACTACTACTTCTGCTATTACTACTACTACTACTAATTCCACAACTTTTAAAATTACTTTTACTTGAAAGGCTAACAGGAACTACTATTACAGCTAATTATGCTACCGTACTATGATTACCACATGCACTATTTACAATTACTACTGCTGCACTTGACTTACTTAGTAAGTCAAGACTGCTGCACTAGAGTAATTATTACTTCTTCTATCACTATGACTATTATTACTTCTATGAATAAGAATTCATTTGCAATAATTACTATGAGTAAACAAGTAAAGATAATGGTTCTAGAAGAAGTTTCAGAGATATTAGAGAAAGTAGTTATAAGACAAATCAAAATTAATGTACTGTAACTGTATTGAAATAGTAGTAGCAATGTTAGTTGTAAAAGTAAAATATTTTGAAACATAAATCGTAATATGTATTACTAATAAAAATAATTGTAGTGGTAATAATGATAGTGATAGTAGTAGCAGCAGTATTAGCAATGATAGCAGTAGCAGTGGTAGTAGTAAAGGGATGATTTATTAGGTAATATAAGTAAATAAGTATAGGCATACAGTATACAATTAAGATTAATAAAATTAAAAGCAATGACATTAGTTATTTTGAATTGGAAACAAACGTACATCTAATAACATAATTAACATAGGTACATCCATAGAAGATCAGCATAACATATTGAGAAGAAAAATCGCTTAGTTCGTATTAAGTATTGTGACACAAGGGCCATTACACGAAAAAAGGATCGATACATCTAAAAATTGCTTCAATCAAGTTCGCTTCAAGTGAAATATGTTGCAATAATTCAAATTGTGGCCAGCGAGTTGTACCATAATAGAAGTCAAATGAGAACTTCATGCATTAGTTGAGGTAAATAGCGGTAATACATACCGAATTGGCTAATAAATCGAACTTGTTGGGACCGATGAATGCATGGCGGAGAAAATCGTGTTTGCCTCCAATTCAACTTTATAATCGCTTAGTCCGAAGGCGTTCACCTTCTTTTGAACGTAAAAAAATAAAAGATGCACGCGGTTGGCCTTCTCTTCTTCTTTCAATCTTGCCAACTCAATTGTGCTTGAATATTACTGTTGACTGAGTAGGATTGTTTCCAATTTTGCACGACTGACGGCTTATAGTAGCCCTTACTCTTTTTTTTTTAACTATCAAGAATTTTTTTTACATGCTTGCATATAAACACGGGACTTTCTAGGGGTTTTTTTCTGCCGTATCCGAGTAGACTGGATGTCAGATCATACATACCCTCGGATCAGTGGGTGTGAATAACGCTGATAAAATAGTTCCATACACCCGGATTCCAACATTGGTCGTTTTATTCAGAGGCAGGCATCGCAACATTGCGCCACGGAGCCTCTTATTACGCTCCTTCACGCATAATAATATAGACCCCGGTCAATTGACTTTTCAAGGCAGAAAAGGGTTTGAAAGAGCTCTACATAAAAGGGACAAAGACAGGAAAGGATGTTTCGGAAAGATTCCTTCATCAGTAAAAACAAAAAGAAAAAGAAAGAGACAAGAGAGACAGAGAGACGTGGGGCATGTGACAAGATGTAAGGCCAAATGTGAGAAAGGCCTACACACTACACGCAACAAAAATATAGGGCTGGAAGTAAAAAACAAAACAAAACAAAAACAACACACTACAAAAAAGAACTTAACAATGATGATGCAAAAAGATAGTAATCACAAAGCGTGCAAAAGAGTAGGAATAAAAAGGGGCCAAAGCGAAGAAAGGAAAAATTCTGATATTTTGGCTCTTCAAGGATGTGCTTTGTTGTCTTTTTTCCTCTACAGAGTAGGTGGAAGCTTCATCTCGAACTACCCACAAAAAAATGGAATTGAAGAAGAGATATGACATGCGAGACTCCATGAGACCTGACCCACAAACTCTTGCGGCTACTTACAGACTTAGCCTGGCACCTAAAAAACGAAATTTCGCCTTAGTCAAGGTAAATTAAAAGTACTGCTTTTATTGTATTATAATACTACTACTACTTTTAATGCTGCTACTACTACTACTACTACTACTACTACTACTACTACTACTACTATTACTACTACTACTACTTCTACTACTACTATTACTACTACTATTACTACTACTACTACTACTACACACTGCTATTACTACTCCTACTACTACAACCACTGCTTCTACTACTACGGTACTACTATTGCAACTACTACATCTTCTGCTACTCCTACTACTATCTAGCTACCTACGTACCTACCTACTTACCTATCTACTGCTATTACTACTAGGTATTTCCCTTTCTACTGCTATTAGGCTCTGCTGTTACTGTGGCTGTTCCTGTGAGCTTTAAAAATATGATCACGTAAATCTGTGAAAACAGCCTATCTAGATAGTTGAATGATTGTTTACCACAACGTCTCATTGAAGAGAACTGTTATAATCACCTACCGTACATAAAGGAATGCTTAATTGTGATAGAATAATTGATACGATAAAGAATAAAACAGACGTTCATTTCAATTTCAGCACATCTTCATTCAATGATATATTATGGTGAAATGCTGGCGTTTACATTTTTGAACGAATTAGGTACCTACCTACTTTTCAACAATAACACTTACATAAAACGGAACTCTTTTTGGAACAGACGGTCATGTGACCGGTGCTTATACTCAGTCTTATAGAGCAAAGAACGAAAATGATCTACGATCTCCTCTAGATGGGAAGCCAGTCCATCATTTATTTACTTTCCTGTTTCATGAACTGGTACTCAAACTAACATCATAGTTGGGATGGGGAGTGTGTAGAGTGTCTTTTCCAAGGATACAATCCCGTAACGCTGCTATCCGAAATCGAGCCCATAACCCCATGATCATAAGTCCAGGCCCTTATCCTCTGCTTCAATGACGCGCAACAATGAAATTAAAGGAAATAAAAATCGTATTTATTGATGGGTATGACTTACAATTAGGAATATTGGATTATGTTAATTTAATGCTTTAAAGTAAATAAGTAATAGTAATAGTAGTTTCACGGTGACCGAGTGGTTGAAGCGTTGGAATGTAGATCAAATGACCTCAACATCGATCCTCGGTGGATATACTGTGGTTAACACTTGAGCAAGGTTATTTTGCACCAATTACTTACGTTGGTGGCGCTTGGCTTCAGATGGCGCTCAGTTTACGTTGGAAAACCAACTGACCATTTGCCCCTCGGGGATGAATATGGTGGACAATCGTTTTTTGCTTTTTTTTTTTGTTGTCTTTTTTTTGTTTTTGCTTTTTGTTCTGTTTTGTTGGTTGTTGTTTTGTTTTTTTGGTTGTTTTTTTTTGGGGGGGGGAGGGGGGGCTGTGTTTCAATATAAAGGGCAATAATGATAGAAAACCGTAAATCGCTCTATGAATAACACTTTGTTTTCTTCACAGAGACCCAAGAAAAAGCCAACGAGTCAGCGCAGTTCTAAATCCTCAAATTCTTTGGACATATCAGAGTCATATTCTGAGAGTTTACCCAAACGTGTTTCCATATCCAATAATCCCAGTAAACCCGACATAGGTGGCGAAGACACAGAATCGATAACAGCAGAGGCTTCTGCAGCAAAAACTACAGCGTCCTATATCGGCACTACCACATGGAGAATAGACGAAGGCAATGAAGAAGACTCCCAGTCTAATGGTAGGAATCTTCCTCTGCGGCATAGTTGTCTCACTTGGTAAAGCCGTTGAAGTCCTGTGGCTATTATACATATTATGGTAATAATCCTGAGTTCGATAACCACTCTGGCAACTGAGGGTTTTCCTTGGGCAAGAAAAGTTGCGTACATTACCTTACTGAACTCTGGTTAAATCGAGTATCTGGCCGTTAAGACAGCTGTCTTGTCAGTAAAAAAAAAAACAAAAACAACCCCACAATTGTAACACTTTGAGCAAGAGAATGCTTCGTCAGTGTTTAATGTTTGCTGCTGGCAGGGGGTGAAAAGTGTAAATCGTGTTGATACTTCGGGGATACGTGCGCTATATAAATACAATATATAATATTTTATTTCTATGATCAAATAAAATAAAAATGACCATTATTATAGGTGTCACAACAGTTAATGTAGTTTTCTAAGTGGCAGGGCTCATACTCATGAGGTTGCAAATTCGAGCTGTCGTGACATTGTGCGATTGTGTTCTAGCTATAGTTTAAGAAACTGGGGAAATAAACATGTAGCAGAGAGGCGTCTTATCCAAGGAATATAATTGATCTTTGCTAGCCTGTGCCATAGAAAGCTGGGATCAACATCAGTCTCTTATATGTTATGGGCTGTGAGTTATGAGCTTAACTTTATTATTTAAATGAAGAATGAAGAAAGTAAGGAATTTGAAATAGGACTGATGGACATGATAATATGACATATTAATCCTTCGTCTTCTCATAAAAAGACCAACCTCTCTCCAGTGAGAGATTTTGATATTGGCTACCCAAGAATTGGGGATTGATTGTCATGAAAATCTTCGCAAAAATATAAACAACCGTTAAGGGATAGTTGAGAGTTAATGGTGACAATTTTGGCTGTCGTTGCTGTTGACATAATATTAGGAATACCTTCGTAAAAATACAGAACAAATGCAATATCAGGGCCATGCCGTGTATATTTGATATAATGTGTTGTTTTTTTTATATACCATTTGTGTTTATTGGGCACCAACATTTGCACCAATTGCCTCATTGAACCCAGATGAAATAAAGTATATCTTTATGACCGTAAAGATAACATAATATTGCTACGACGTCAAACATATAGAAAGTCTAGTAAGTATTAGAATTTTGCTGGTGGCCAAGAGAAGTAGATGGAAGTATTATGAATGTAAAGTATTGTTGTTGGTTGCTTTTTTTTTTTTTTTGTTAGTTTTTTTTTAAGAATTAAGTGAGATGATAAGGGTGCTAAATAAATGAAATTGTATATTTCATATGTTGTTAATAGATGAAGACTACGATGATGACCTCAGGCCAGAGAGTACCAAAAGTGAACACGTCGATCAGGCACAACACACGTACACAATGATGTGTAAAGCTCTGGACACGCAGCCATTCAAGATATTCTTCAATGCCCTTATCCAAGATCACGTGAATCTTAGTCATATGACCCTCACTCCTGATGATGTCAAAGCTTGTGCGATAGCATTGGTGGTAAGTGTATCATTGCAGGCATGCAGATGATTCTAGCCAAGCGTATGAATGATCTAACTCACATAGTAGACCGTAATATTCTTGTTCGTTCAATAACGAACAATAAACCTGGAAGTCCCATGTTCACATTCGAGCATGCTTGAATCATTTAGTGGTTCCTAAGAGCGTACTATTAAAAATCGCCATTGCCACGGTGACCGAATGGTTAAGGCATTGGAATGCGGATCGAAGAGTTTCGGATTCGATCCTTAGTAGGGGCATTGTGCGTGATAAACTATTGAACAAGGTTATTAACGAAAATCCATTTACTTTGGTGGCGCATGGCTTCAGGCGACGCTCAGTGTACGGTGAAAACCCAAGAGATCAATTTCCCTTCAGAGATGAATGGAATGGGGAATAATTAATTCATTGTTCATGATTTTGAGAAAATCTAAAAAATAGTTTATCAAATTAAAAGAAAGTTATCGAAATTGATTCTTATTTGCACCATGAAAGGTAGCACTGCCAATATAATCGTCAGTAAACAATCTCGAGCATTTGGGCATTGTCTTCATGAAAGTGTTTTACGGCATGTTAATTAGAATATTAGAAAAATAAAAGTTTTAACACTACATGAATGTATCACATTAACTTGCCATCTTGTACATACTAATATTGCATTATTATAATATTGTGACGTCAGCGGCGCAGCAGCTTGAGTTAAGACTTGTATCCATAGGTCTTGGGTTTGATCAAGGCCATGACGTTTGCTCATACTCATTGTCGCATTTGGAAAAGAAACTCTACAAACATTCATGGCCCCATACCCATACAACAATAAATGGTAGTTGATGAAACTGAAGATTGAATCTGCGGCATGCTGGCGTCATATGCAGATGATTTCTCAGATATTCACTGTTATTGTCATTGAATTCGGCGAGAAGCGTCGACCAACTGGTATTATTCTTTTGTATTTGTTTGTTTGTCCTTTTATTTATTTATTTTTTTTTAGAAAGGGTACATTATACCCGTGGTGTCATTGGTACATCGGATATATTAAGATTATGTTTATTATCTTCTTCTATAAATCTTATTAGTTCGTAGGTTTTCTGGATATGAGATTGTAATTAATTTGACTATGATTCTACTGTGAAATCTCTTTACATCGCTCGCTACTTGGCGACATACACACACAGCTATATACATGCATACACAATATACAATATGCAATATACATAGTATGATTATGCATTTAAATTATCAATTTCATCCTTCATGATATGTCGCAGCACACAGATAATGTGGAAAAGGTGACGTTTGACGGAAACAACATGGGATCTCTAGGCGCCGCACGCATTGCAGAAATTCTTCCCCACAAGTTCGAATTCAGGGAATTAGTAAGAATTTAGTTATACATCATTATTTTTCTTTCAATGTTACCAACAAAGACAAATTATGCATGAATATTTCTGTTGACTAGTTGTTGTTTTTTTTTAATTATGCCCTGTTGTATTTTTAGCTGCCTGCTCTATGCGATTGTAATCATCAAGGGTTATTAAACACCTCCTTTTATTTCGTTCGTAATCGAACAGACTAGGTGTCAAGTCCTACTTAACCTAGGATAAGGAGTGTGAAAAATGCAAAACAAATTAATGCGTCCGGGCAGATTCGAACCTGAGTCGTTTGATTCATAGACAGACCCTGTACCACTGCGCCACATAGTCCTTTCATGATGGTTGGTTATAATGGTGATGTTAGTGATAATGGTGCTGGTGCTAGTTTGGTAGAGGTGACAATGTGGCGGTGATCGTAGTGATGATGATTGGGATGATATGGATAGTGTTGATGACGATATAGGTAAAGTAAGCGGTGAGGAAACTGCTTGCACTAATGCCGATGGTGGTGATAGAAGTAATGGATGAGGATGATGATGATGGTGGTATTTTCTTAAAAGGATGAATATGAATATTTTCTCGGCAAAAGATCCTTCATACTATGAACTGAAAGATTCGTTGAATAAAGATTCGACACTTAATAAAAACTCATTTACAATGCATTTACGAATAACATTTGCCCTAACTTTCATTCCAAATCAGACTCTGAAGAACAACAATATTGGCAGTGAAGGTGCACGGTTACTTTGTCAAGTTTTGTTAAACAACAACAACATACGCAAACTCGATCTTTCAGGTGGGTGCATAACCAATATTAAGGCTTTTCACACATTAGGAACAACTATGTTGCTTTTTTTTCGTCAGTGGCGCCGTTGCCAAGGAATTGGGATCGTCATCATGATGTCAAGCATTTGAGCCCTGGTCATGGCATTGCGGCTTTGTATCGTTGAGAAAAATACTCTACACGCATCTCTTATATTAACAGCATTACAATAAAGAGCAACAAATCACGAAATAAAAATGAATTCACACAGAAATTACAGAAAATAAACTCGCCAATAATAGTTTCCCGTTGTACAGAAGAACTTCTGTAATCGGGACACTCATTAATCAGGAAACTCTCTCCTTTCACTTAGAGCTGACCTCTTTTATTTCTCTCTTTTTATTATTATTTTTATTTGTTAATTTTTTTTCTTTCTGTTTCTGTCTGCTGACGAAGGCTTTTGCCAAAACGTTCAGTTTTTTGTCTTGTTTCTCTTTGTAGAGCGCATCAAACCTTTTCTTTTTTCTTCATTCTGGTCCCATATTATTTCAATTTCAACTAATTTCTGGTAAGTATACCAGCGCATATTATGAAAATAATGGTTGACCTAAGAGAAGGAGTATGATTTGTCTCCAATACATTCTGATACTAGTTTAAAAGTTATTAAAATAAAATTTATATAGTATTATGATCATGATTTAAAGCCATCTTGCCTTTGATTACTCATAATATGATATTATTTTGGAATTAATTAGTGAGCATTATACGAATTAAATTTCGCTCCAACGTGTACAAATTCACTGTAGCCATCTTGTAATCCTTTCTATTTGACTAACTGAATTGTCTAATAACTTCACTGGTAAATAGGTAGGAAATAATCGCTGACCACACGCTGCTAATCACTATTGGTCAATTGGACGCGTCACTTTTTAATCTACGCATGCACAATGAAAATGACCACATAAGAAACGTGCCCAGTCATTGTGATCTCTTCATTGCCTCCGGGCGTTCAATTATCAATCCATTGCGTAATATCAATCTTCAGCTCGTGTTTGGCATTTGGCTGCGCTGTTTTTTGGCGTGTCTCCTGACTGTCCCTATTTTTAATCACGGCATAAGGATATTATAGAGAAAAATATTGTCGAATCGAGTCCAAAATATTATGTAAGAAGGCTAATAATAGGTCTAGTTTTAATAATGTCTTGCACTAATTTTTCAGCACAAAAGATATTATGACATCATTAAAAATCTATCTCCCACACGAAAGAGTCGATGACGTCATCGTTTTTATGTCATACACATTGGTTAAGAATGAACACGACCATTCACATATATGATGAATGATGAAGGTGTATGCAAAGTGTATGATGACACTTGTATTGTATGCTCCGTGTGACGGGAAACAGCACCGTGCGTTCATTTTTTTTTTTTTTTGTATCATACAATGTATATGGCGTATTTGTATTCTGTATGCTTAGTGAGACGGGACCCTTAGTTCATTTTTTTTTTTCCTAACCCAGATGTCCCAATCCAGTGCAATTAAAGCATTAATAAGAGTCGTAGTCCTTCTAGTCATTCTCAGTGTACTGAAGACTGAAGCCAAAGAATGCTATTCGAAGTGGACTAATTACAGAAATGGAGTTATATTCAATTTTACTTTTGCGACCGATCGTTGGCGTAGTAAAGTAAGTACATTATAAGCTTAATAGCAGCCCCATATATAGAACCACCAAAAAAATTGAAATCAAAATTAAAATGAACATTTATAATATAGCACAATCCCACTTATATTTTTAAATGCTCAAAGCGCTTACAAAGGGGTCTCTGACATGTAATACCACCTCAACTCCTCGATGAGCACACAGAAGAGCTATCTGAAAGGCACGTCATTCTAACATTCTGACAATTAACCATCTGTGCCTATGGCCGGATACTCATTACACCTGAGTGGGGTGAGGAAATGTGTGTAAAAAACCTTTCCCATTGATTTAACTATGCGCCGCCCCGATGCGGATTCGAACCAGCGACCTCTCAATCACGACCTGAGTGTCTTACTAGTAAATTACAGAGGCACACTAACAGAGCTAAAACTATTAATTTTTTATTTAAAATAATTTCCTTATTTTATCTGAATTCTTCAATGTCATCATTTTTATAATATTCCCCATAGCTTATAATGTTACAATTGCACCTTGATCGGGCAGGGAAATGGGAGCAAAATGCCATTTCAAATTATTTAACTATGCACCGCCACTAACTATTACTGGATTCAAACACAAACCTCGACTTTCAATCATAGTAAAAAGAGTGCCTTCTTCTTCTTTCAGTTTTGCCAACTGACTCAATTGTGCTTGAGTATTACTGTTGACTGGATAGGAATTTGTCAAA
>JAUEKR010064497.1:0-10466 GCA_031762895.1 Corambe burchi
CTCTCTCTCTCTCTCTCTCTCTCTCTCTCTCTCTCTCTCTCTCTCTCTTTCTCTCTCTTTCTCTCTCTCTCTCTCTTGGTCTCTTCTTAGTAATATATTCTCCTTCTCTCTCATTTCATCTATATGTATACATTGGAGCCTCTGTAATTGGGATTCTCAGTATCGCGGAACCCCGCAAATTGGCACAAAATTATGTCGAACGAATTGCTATACAATATAATATGTTTAACCTCACTAATCGGGAAACCCGGATTATTGGGACGCTTTCCTAATTATCAATATTCCACTGTATTACCTATATCTACATTTCACAAGGTTATGGTCTTTCCCAATCGTATGATTTGGTGACTCAGCCTATTCAATCCCTATCCTATTCGTCTCAAAGCAATAAGCTTAGCCTAATGTATCTCTACATTTCATTTATTGACGCAATTTCAAATAATTAGAGCATTAGCGTAATATATCTACGTATTAATGTATCAAGTTGTCATAGATTGTGATGTCCACCCATTGTCATCAATATTTAATTTCTTATTGTTATTGTTATTATTCTTGTAATTGTTATTGTTATTGTTATTATTCTTGTAATTGTTATTGTTATTGTTATTGTTATTATTCTTGTAATTGTTATTGTTATTGCTAATGTTATTATTCTTGATTATATTATGGTTATTATTCTTGATATTTTTCTCGTTATGTTATCATTATTGTTATTGGTATTGTTATCCTTTATCGTAGCAGTAGTATACTAATGATGATTCACATTTGTCACCTATATAATAAGGTGAACCAACGGTGGTAGAATTCCAGAGTTACCAGGCATTACGAAAGTGTTACACAAACCAATGTAACTTCATTTGAACTGTAGACTGATATTATTGGCATTGATAGCCACTTTGATAAGTACTTCTATCAATGAACGGATATTTATCATTGCGTGCATTATCACTGATCTTCAATATCTTTGATTGTCAATGTCACATAAGGAATAACAATGTAGACCTCCACTGTGGTCTGTCAAAGTGATGAGAGTTAAAATGAACAACCAAGCTTATGGACAGTGTGGGGATTCTTGCTTGCTAGAGAAATAGAAGTCTGCAATTGTCTTTTTGTTTAAGATATCTTCCATTGCCCTTACTCATAATCTTGTTTTAGAAAATGAAGATAGTATTTATATAGTGCAATTATCAACGAATTCTCAGTACGCTTTACATATCGAATATTCCTCCAGTCAGCAGCAAAGATCTAATGCCAGTGAGGCAATCGTCGGACATTTTCGTGTCCAATGAAAAATCGCTAATAGCCAGCGTGGAGATCAAACCCAATAACATCGCCATAGCTACCACATCAGTCGGACGCCCTACCATCTGAGCTAACCACTCCTCAAATATATCCATTTCACTTCTGATCGAATAAAATAGACATTCTAATAATCAAATCCAAGCTGATATTCGATCCATTGATTTGGAAAAAAAGGTTGAAACTTTCTGACAAACTAAAGATCAGCAGATCGATCAGTGACCAGGGTTCAAACCCTTGACTTGCTAATCCTTTTGTTTTCACGCTACTGTCTCACCGTGTCGTATCAGTTGTTGTTGATACACCAGCTGTCTAGAAGTACATCATAATGTGAGTGTTTACTTGTATACGTGTGTGAGTGCTTGTGAGTATGATAGTGTGAGAGGTTGTGTGGCGACTTTACCAGTATAAAAGTTGGAGTTTAAAGAATTGAGGTGTAAAACAATTTCATAAAATTATACTCATTGCATACCTTCATCTAGTACTGATTGCCTGTTTTGGGAAGGGCGTAGAAAATAGAATAAAGAATCATAGGTAACAAACTAAGAAATAAAATTCTCAAACGAAAAAAAAAATGCAGCAAACGATGCATAAAGAACTAAAAACCACACGATTAATCTTTTTAAATAAGCAAAAGCAAAACAAAACAACAAAACAGAACAACATACTCACGAAATAAAACATTGACAAATATACTTACCCCTCCCCTCCGCCCCTACAATAAAAAAAACAACAACCCAATTATTCCTACGATTGCAATTATTCAAAAGACTTGTTAAAACAACCGCCCATTTCCGTATCATGTTTATGCAAGAATGTTAGTGTTTACATTAATGTGTACATAAGACATGAGTAAGCGGATATGCTTTCTATTTGTATTTGTATACAGATATATGCATACATAGATATGCATCTGGTATATGGCGCACATGTGTATATATGTATGTGTGTATGTGGGTCTAATCCTTAAAGATATGCCAAATAAAAACAAAAAGAAAGACGGGAAGAGAATGCGAAATTCTAAAAATATTATCATAGTTATCCCCCTTATCTCAACAAATATTATTGGAGTTATCTCCAACTCTCTAACCCACTTGGTAGCCTACTTGCCGGATTAAGACATTGTCTGTAAGTAGCTCTCTCTCCGTCTCTCTCCATCTCTGTGTTTGTCTTTGTATCTCTCTCTATCTCTTTGTCTCCCTCTCTGCTTGCCTATCCCATTCTCTGTTTCTCTATATCTCTCTGTCTGTCTCTATCTCTCATTCACTCTATGTCCTCTTCTTCATTTATCCAACACTATCTTTATGTTATCTCTATCTATACTCTCTTTTCTAATTTTATCTTATAGTTCTCCTGTCTCTTTTCTCTATCTCTCTTCGCTCACTGCTTTTAATTTCATTTATATATCATATCTATATCTCATAATATTTGTAAACCCTTTTCTCTTCATATGTCTTTATATTCACACACACTCTCTCTCTCTTTCTCTCTCTATCCCTCTCTTTCTCTCTTTTTTTTTCTCTCTATCCCTCTCTTTCTCTTTCATTCTCATTCTCTACTCATCTATGACACAGAAAGTAAGATAACTGATCAAACAAAAGTCTCGTCAGTTGCAATCTAACTTAGTAAGAAATGGCGTAAGTTTCCATTGCAAGTCATTCTATAATCTGATCTTTCAATATATTATGTATTTGATCTTTAATTAAAACCTCTCATTTGCACCTTTGGTTGTTTTAACATTCAGTTTTAGAGCATTTCTGTTTATGACGTTTGATGATAGCTTTTTGACTTCCAATGCAATGATTTATTGGCTTACAGACGACTTTTTTCTTTTTTCTTTTTATCTTATTAAAGTAATTAATCATCTTGTTTATTAAATTATGTAGGAGCATCCACTGTATTAATGTGTCATATAATAAAATAAACTTGGTTCTAATCACGCAATGATAACAATTAAACTACTAATACTAATGTTCTATTACTTTAAATTGCATGAAACACAAGAATTGTTTTATTTGTGTTCCATTGTTTATCAAATCCTCAAAATGTTTATTTCATTGGGTATTAGTTACTTAAAAATTGGGTAAGCATGTGACTTGCAATCTCTGAATACATTTATGGTGTCTGTCTCCTTTAGCCAAAAAAAAAAACGAAACAAAAACAAATAAAACCAAACAAATGAACAACAACAACAACAAAAAAAAACAACCCAAAGCTTAAAAAAGAACAACCTAAAACAACAGCAAAAATAATAACAAACAAACCAAACAACAACAAAAACCTAAAAACAACAAAATACCAAACAAACAAAAATACTTAAGGATAAACAAAGCAACAGGCATGATAACTTCTTTCAATAATATCCAAATATCCAGCGGCTTGTTGGCTTACACTAAACTACTAATTATTATATTGTACTACTTCAAATACCAAAAAGAGTCACTTTGTCTATTTTGTTCCCCAGTCATTAGCTGATGTCCGGTTGTTTTTATTTTTGGTTCTAAAATCGTCTCAACTATTTGCTCTCTAATAGGATTAGCAATGGACAAATCCTTTTATCTGATTAGTTAGACCTAGACCTAGTCTGTATGTTATTGGATTGGTACGAGGCTGTACGCGTCTACTCTTGCGTAGGGGAGATAATACTGTATTATGTTAGTGTACGCAGTTATGTACATTTATTTAAGCTACGCATTGTGCTATATGTAGTTAATTTTGTCTGCCATTGTAAATTATTATTTCTTTAAAATTAGACATATTTTGTAGCCCTTTCATTATACGCTTTTCATGGTATGAAGCAAGGATTTTAAAGTATAAAAATGGTTATACCACAAATTAATACGGCAATAGAGATATATAAAAATGTATTCTGAGGTGACAGTATTATAATTAACTTTATTTTTTTTCTGCAATACTTTCTGCTGTTATATAATATGTCTGATCATGGGTTTAAGTTTTATTTAAAACATGCAGCAGATTCGAAAATGTCTATTTTTCTTTTTATGGTATCACGTTCATCATTCCTAATTACTAATCAGAATATATAACCTTTTCTTTTCATCCTAGCCCGTCAAACTTAAGTTGTCTTAAAAAGCTTTACAACCCCAGTAAGAAAAACCTGCTTCTTTCTTCATGATGTTAAAAAGCTATAAAACTTTTAAACTATTCAACTTGGCTAATCTATAGCACTTAGGATCACATGTCGTGTGTTTAATGCTTCCTTAAATGGCTTTAATTCATGCAGTGGCGATACACGATACCGTCCAGACTGTGACAGACGAGGGGAAGTAAACCTGCTGGTAAACAGAAAGAGACGGAGTTACCTTTCCCTGGCTTGCCGGAATCCTGTCTTTCTCAGTTGCCTTGGTGACGTTTATGCGCATGCGTGTCTCGGTGTGCTGAAATTTGAGACGGGAAAAGTGTCAGAGAAATGCATATATTTTAGTGCTGAGGGTGATGGTATAAATACGTATAAGGCTGTTCTTGGTGACGTGTAGTAAGTGCAGCCGATGAATTCTCTTGAAACGAATCACCAGGTCTTATACTAAATTTTTAGAGAGAGACTGAGAGAGAGAGAAATAGATAACTAAGAGAAAGATAAAGAGAAGGGGGAAGGAGAGATGGAAAGAGAAAGAGACTTGACAAAAGCTTTTTCACATTTCTGGTATGTTTTACCGGGACAAGGTTGATTTCGGTGCAATTGTGTACATTTTGATCTGCACATTAATGCATCGTTGTAACGAACATACTGTATAATACGTTGTACTGTAAAATATGTTCTAAATACAATGATTAGAAGGACGCATTGTTGATCCTTTAAGGTCGATTAGGATTTTTATCTCTTACACGCGACTTTGTATGATTGTTTGCAGGTTTTTAGTTTTTGAACAGATCAACTAGTAAGGGTTAAGAAAAAATGGGACATTTAAAGATGTAGCTGACTTAATGAAAAGATGAAAAGGCATGTGCTGCAAATTTTCTGGACGTTTTTCCCCCCTCTCATAAAAGATATTATTTTCTCAGCAGTAAGATATTATACATGTAACATACATTTCTTTTTTCTGTTAGCCCACATTTTCTATGATATCGTATTCTCACCCTTCCCCATCTAACTCAGTATCTCTCCTTCACTCAATTAAAAAAAATTCATGTTTTCCTGGATTACTTTTGTTTTAGATCCGATTTATTTACCCGATTCAATTTCCAGTAAATCCAGATGATATGCATCAATGATATGTGAAACGCTGCACATAAGTATAGACGTATGGCTGTCAAAATGTCTAAATTAGTCAAATTATGTCTAATCTTGTTTTATCAACGAACTACTTCTAGTCTCTCCTTTTCTTTAGCATCTGCGCTATGAAAACATTCAATCATCCTATTCTTAACTTTCACTTTGCATGAATGGCATTGCTAATGCACAGGATATAAATAAAACAAACTAATGGTACTATAATATCTATTACTATCATAATACTATTATTCTTTGCAGAAATATTCCCATGATATTATATACAGCAATAATAAACATCAAATTAAAGTAGTGATATTATTCTTTGCAGATTTGTCTTTTCTCTAAACATTATCTGCAACTTGTAGGTATTCTCCATGTTATATTAGCATACTTTATTATTTAATAAATTTTCCACATCGCATTATTAAGGTCTTCACCTGATATATGATATTATAAGACGTTAATATGCTATTCCACACTTTCTTTGGCTTCTCTCTAGTCAGAATCCACATTTTATGAGCCACATTTTGCTTGTTTGTCTCCATTTCTAAGGCTTTGCATCAAGCAGGCTTCAAAGTTATTTATTCACTAAATATTAAAATGCAATTATTATTTTTTTGTGTTGCCTTTCTGTTCACACAAATTCCATTCTTTTTGGTTTTAATAAAGATTTACTTTGTGACAGAGAAAAATAAGGCGAACAAGAAAATAAAAACAAACAAAACAAACAGGCAAAAACAGACCTAAAAAAACAACAACAAAAGAAAACACAAAAAAGCAATAGCAAACACGCTAGCGGAACAAAGATGTACGCATATATAGATATGTATAGAGATTGAAATGGATATATTGATAGAAAGTGAGCGAGGACAGAAGAGAAAGAGAGAAAGAGAGAGAGAAAAAGAGAGAGATGAGAGAGAAAGAGAGAGAGAGAAAGGCAGAGAAAGGAGGGAGAAAAAGAGAGATAGAAAGAGAGAGGGAGAGAGAGGGGGAATGCAAGGCAGAAAGCTAAAATAGGTTTGAGAATAATAAATTATAGAATAGTATGTGGCCTTCCTTGCAAGACACACCAAAGAGAATCACGTACATTGAATTATATATTATACACATTATTATATTGGCGTTATAATAACGAGACATTGGACGGGAATTGAATCTCTTACTCTATGATCCATTGTCCAATGCCCTAGCTGTTCGACCACAGTGCCATCATTATCATCGTTACTATCATCAGTATCATCATCATCATCATCATCATCCTCATCATCACCATCATCATCATCATCATCCTCATCATCATCATCATCATCATCATCACAATCATCATCATTATCATCATCATCACAATCATCATCATCATCACAATCATCATCATCATCATCACAATCATCATCACACTCCTCATCCTCATCATCTTCCTCATCATCATTATCATCATCATCATCATCACAATCATCATCCTCATCCTCATCCTCATCATCATCATCATCATCTTCCTCATCATCATTATCATCATCCTCATCATCACAATCATCATCGTCATCACACCAAAACATAGTTCCATGCTAATGTGTAGATTCCTTTACACGAAGACTCAAAGATGAAAGACTCTTCCATTCATCCAACCAGTCACACAACTCGACTTTTCAAAGAAGAATCAGAGGCTCTTCGCCTTAGGGGCTTCACGTCAACCGGAAGTGAAAGAAAAGTGAATTGTCGCCCTTGCTGCTGCTTATATCCCCTTCATTTCCCATCATGCCTATAGGCGTTACGTCAACGTCATCACACATTCACTTCCTGTTCCGGTCTCTCATAATCTTCTCCAATTTTTCCTCATTTTTTCAAATTTCTTTAGCGTCTCTATCTCAATCTTTGTAATATCACTCTAGGTTCTATAATATTTAATTTTGCAATAGCTTTTGTCTCTCTTTGCATTGTATATCGCATGAAATATAGAGTTATTATGTTTTATTGTTATGAAAGGCTGTAATGCCTATTATATTTTAGTATCATGATATCATAAAGGTATATCAATGGTTTTGTCGTTTACATTAAGTTCTCCCTCTTTCTCTCCAACTCTTTTTTCCCTCTCTCACTCTCTCTCTCTTGTCCTCTCTATCTCTCTGTCTCTCTCACTCACTTTCTCTCTCTCTCTCTATCTATCTATCTATCTATCTCTCTCTCTCTGCGGCGTGCTTTCCCTTGTCCCAGTCACTAATTTACTTATTTACGTCTTATCCCTTCATCCGCTTTTATAATCTAAGGAGTTATGAATGTATGGTTTCCAGCCGTTCCTAGCGTTAACTATTTTTGTTAACAATCATTGTGGCCTATTCAATACACCATGATTTTTTGTAATATTGCATGTAATAATTCACGTGTTTTAGTATTTTATTTTGTTCAACCTTCATACAAAAACATTGAATATAGCATTCAGTGAATCATAAACTAAGCCCGTTAAGAAAATCAGGCAATATTCAATAAAAAACCGAACATCAACCATGTATTGCAAAAGCAAATCCCAAAATGCGAGGAAAAAGAAAAGCTCCTAAAGATTACTCCATTGTCTATTGAAACGAAAACATTAAGTCATTTCTTTTTATTCATTTTCAATTCGATTTTTCTTTGAGTAATGATTATAAATCACATTCCACTTTTATAGAATGTCCCAGAACACTTTTGCAGCTGTACATGAACCAGAAATGTAATTTATTTCCCTAATTCTGTTGTCATCCAGTTCTGAAGTCATCACTCAAGGTTACTCGGTATGAATTATAAAAGCTTAACAATGTGGAATTATTTCACGAACCAATGCACAATTGAAAATTGCCTCACGCCAAAAGAGCATGGCGGCCAATTGTTGAAACACTTCTAAGACCAAAGCTATTTAAGCTCGATGTTCTCAGAGATATTTAGAAGTATATGTGCTTATTACTATTGTGCATTCACTGTGTAATTGAAATAAAATGCATATTTTGAAGTGATTTAATTGATCTTCTTAATAATAGAACAATTTTTTTTTGTTTTATTGTTTATTTAGATTCATGAAAAATGTATCAATTCTCTCTCCTCTCTCTTTATCTCCCGTTCTCTTCTTTTTTCCACTCCCTCTATCTCTCTTTCTCTATCTTTCTCTTTCTCTATTTCTCTTCCCTTTTTCTCTATATCTTCTTTCTTTGTCTCTCAAGTCCTCTTTCTGTGAAGATTATAAAGTAGATGAAGAAAGGCTGGTTAGATTGTGCTTATGAGATTCAGTGTGTGAGGGAGAAAGAGATGAAGAGCGAACGAGATATCAATCGATACATTGATAGATAGATATAGATAAAGAGGGAGATAGATACATATAGAGAAATATAAAGAGATAGATAGAGAGATAAAGCGGGAGATGGAGGGATTGAGAGAGAAATAGAGAAATAGAGAAAGAGAGAAGAAGACGAAGAAGAAGAAGAAGAAGAAGAAGAAGAAGAAGAAGAAGAAGAAGAAGAAGAAGAAATATGATAATATGATACAAACAACAGTATTAAACTTAAGACGGACCCAATGTATGAGTGTTCATTCAAAGTGACAATGACCATTTGATCTGCATGGATTTTGACAAGTGGTACTTCTGATGATACAGTAGACATCAGTTTGCAGATTTGGCCTTATCCTTAGAGTGACCTCCGTTTACTGGTTAGTCTATGGCGACTTGAACATGCGCGCCAACAGTAATACTCAACTAATTGAGTCAGTTGGCATACTGAAAGAAGAATAAGAAGAACTCGCTTAGATAGCAGATAGTTATTAACCAATATTTTGTGGAGTAATCGTATTGATGATATAGATAATTTTGATCTAGTTCACAAAGGAATTCTAGATACTATGATGAGTGTATAATAACTAGTCAAGACATTCTGATAATTAAATGGATGAACAACAGGAGTAAGACGATAATTGGGTCTAGTTGAGTGAATAGTTGGTAAACTTATTGGACTGCGTTGTCTAAAGTAGTTGGTTTCATTCGATCTACAGACAACTTGGAGTTTTTACTTGGATGCAAAAAATGTTGGACCTAACTTTTTATGAAATTGAGTTTCTGATAGTTGTGACAGCTCCGTATTCCGTCGCTTTACTGTTGCGTGTTCTAAGCTAGTTTGGAAAATGATATGGTAGTTATGAAAATATCGCATTCTGAGAAAGCATGGCATTATAGTACTAATTCTATTAGATAGAGAGAGAGATCGAGAGAGAAAGAGAGAGAGAGGATTAATGTGATAATGAAAAAAAGAGAGGAATAAACTCTAAACAAATAGAGGCAAATAAAACGAAAGTACGAGAGAAAGAAAATGGTAAATTAAACAAAGAAAATAAATATAAAGAAAAAAAAAACAGAAAGAGAGAGATAGAGAGCGAGAGAGAGAGAGAGAAAGAGAGAGAGAGAGAGTAAGAGAGATTGGTTAGCATATATTCTACAATGCTGAAAGAGGGTGAAGGGTGAGGTAGGAGTTTGCCTGTAATAAAATGACTTACCAAATTGATACGATAAAGAAAGATAGCCTTAATTGAGTGTTTTGAAAGCCCTTTGCAAACAGTCTAGATTGAATTAGATCAGTGATCTTAGTGACGATGATAGCACTAGTAGTGTAATATTATGTGGATCAAGTCTAGAAGGTTTAATAGGTTTACGTGCATGTTTATAGCATAATGTTATTATGGTGTATACATAGCTTACGTTAATGGGGTATTTGAAAACAGGCATTCAATAATGAGTTGTTAGTGATCTACACCTTAGAAATAATTATTGTAATAAATATGATATTATGATCAAAATTCAAGCATCCACAACTGACAATCTAAATTAGATTGCGTAAAAAGACAGAGAGCGAGAGAGGGAGAGAAAGAGAGAGAGAGAGAGAGAGAGAGAGAGAGACAGAGAGAGAGAGAGAGAGAAAGA
>JAUEKR010064608.1:249-10465 GCA_031762895.1 Corambe burchi
CACTTATTTCAAAATGCTCAAAAGGATCCCCGACAGGCCTTTTACATTCCAATACAATCACAGCTTCTAATACGAAAGAATTACCTGAAAGGGTGTACCATTCTAACATTCTAACATTATGACAATATCATTTCTGTGTATGGCCGAGTACTCATTACACCTGAGTGTGGTGAGGAAGTATGTATAAAAAAAACACTTTCCCATGGATTTAACTTTGTGTCGCCACAAAGCAGATTAGATTCCTTGACCTATTGATCACAAGCTGAGTGTCTTACCTATAATGATAATAATAGACCACATAATCATGCAATAGTATTTTTCACAGATCCATGTGTGGAAGCGTGTTTTTGTTTTGTATATACAGCATAAAACATGTGTCACTGAAAGTTCAGAGACACCTACATCAGCAATTTATTAGTGTGTATGTATTACATTGTTCAAGGATTAACCATGATGTCTCTAAGATAGTCAGTTAGAGCTTTTTAAAAAAGTTTTAAGTGGTATTATACTAAGTGAAAGTGCTAAATAATATTATTATTAATTATTAATTATTTAGACATATGTTTTGAATGGTCTCGGTGATTTTTTTATGTTTTTATTTATTCTTCAGTGCAAGGTTGCTATATTATTTTATGTTGTTGGTGATTTTATTATTTTTGTTTTTAAATATTTATTTATATTTATATTATTTTTTCATCTCTATGATAAATCAGAATGCTGATGATGGTATTTACTTATGTTTCCTATTTTGGTTCCAGGTGTTTGGAGTAACAGCGTTCACATGCGTGTTTGCCTATGTCTGGCTGGCATTGGTCCTGCTTGCCATCAGCCCCGAAATAGTGGAAATCTGGGAGGCCGTTCTCACTTTCCTTTTTTTCCCACTTCTCATTCTCGTCGCCTACTTTGCCGACAAAGATTTCTGCCTGAAAAAGAAAGCCAAGCGTGATGATCCTGAGTTTGTTGGAATCCCAATGAGTAGGTTTTAATTATTTCTTTTGCCTTTAATTCGTTTAAAAAAATCATTTGTAATACATTTTCCCCTTAGATGATTGACATAGTGCTGTGATATGTGGTGTGATACCAAAATATGTAACTCATCATTTGTTTTGTGATTTGCTATACCGAGCTTATAATGACTTATGGGCCTGATTTTCCTTTAATGCTTATATATGCGCAAATTTAATGTTTTTCCTTTTCTTTCTGAATATAATTGATTATATTATCTATTATTGAATTGCTTTGTGGAAAAAAGAACACTTCACAACCACAAAACAAGTACATGTAACAGAAGGGATGAAATATTATGGAAAGATCATTTGAGTAACCTATGTGTATGTGTTGTCACTTACACTATTAATTGGCGCATCACCGATTATTATTTAATTTATCTATATATCTGTCTGTCTCAAGAAAAAAAAAACCTATATTAGTTTGTACAAAAGAATTTTGATTTTGTTTTTGCATTAGTGAGTGTTATATATAGGGTTTCTTTGATTACTCTAAGCTTGCTAATTTATTTGAATATTTTCACCGGCAAAAGCATACTATTGTCATCATTTTATCAGTCATGCTATAAAAATAAACATTATGAGATAATCCAGACACTTTTTTCTTTTTATTATACTAGTCACTATATATCTTAAAAATTAAATTTTGATCATGTTACTTAAATTTAAATGCTTTTTTTTGTTGAATTACATTTTGAATTCAATTCTAATGCATAATTTGACCATACACTGCATTTTATACTTGGTTTGGGACCTAGCTCACACATTTTTAAAATTGGTTCTGATTTGTTATGTGCGCAGGTGCTGATGGTACGCCACAAAGATATAATGGTAATCCTCACCGCTTTATTACAGTTTGAACAAAATAAGAATCATTATAAAAAAAATACTACTGCAAATCTTTTTTTTTAAATATTTGCTTTTCTCTCTATTGCGGATTTAGTATTTAGGCTGCACTCGGCTTGCACTGAATTGTTTTCTGGTGTGCGTTCTTTGCTCTTGTCTTGCTCATAGATAGATGCCATTGCAATCATCCATCATTTAAAAAAAATTGATGTATATTTTTTTTTTAAATTTTTGTTACTCTCAATTGTTTTTTCATTATTATAGACTGGGTGGAAGGAAATTATTTCTTGAAAGCTTATGACTCAAACAAAACGAATAATATATTTGGATAGATGCAGGCGGTGAAATTTACATCCAGACTCAGTCACATTATATACTAGGAGAAGTTAGGCTTAAAACAATGACAGAAGTCGTAAGATTCAGCAAATTATGTATGTCAACAGTAATACTCAACTCATTGAGTCAGTTGACATATTGAAAGAAGAAAAAGAAGAAGAATCAAAAAACATTGATGATAATATACACAATACTAATGCTAAATCATATTAGGAAATATATGAATTGCACAAAAAATGAATGCGTCTACATCCTAATAGCTATAGGACACACACTTTTAATATAATGCATAATTTGCTGATAACTTTGTCAGACTGATTAAAAAAAAAGCGATTACTAATTTCACATTATAGAAATTGACTTTTTTTTATCACTAAACCACAAATTTCACCCTTTAAAAAGATTATCAAATTTGAATATGATATGCTATTATTCATTGTTCGTGACAGTTGTAAACTTTCTTTTCGATCACTATACACTATAATGTTATATGAAGAGGTGAATGCGGTAATATAATCAAATTATTCGGTTCCCCAAAGCTTCATGATGAAATGAAATATTGGAGAGTTTTATTAAGAATATTGTATGCTTTTGCTTTTATTCTATTGTATAAATATGATGAATATATATTTTATTATATCTGGGATAGCTTCAGACCAGAAATACTCATACCGATAATAGGGAAAGAAAATTTGTAAAACAATAACTAATTTTTTTTCCGTACACTTTTTCACTCTTTTTCTAAATTATTTATGTATGATTTCATTCATAGCCATGAACATTGGTGTAGGGAAATCATCGATAAAACATTTTTTTGTTTTTTTTGTTTTGTATGTTCATTCATAATATAATATCATTAACAGTATTACTGTATGTTAGAGGGCTGCCAACTATTCTGAATTTTTAGGGATGACCTGAATTCTAGCCCCCAATCCTGTATTTTTGAATATTGTCAGAAAATCCTGAATTTTGGAGGTACTGGACAAATGATACTAAAACATCAATGTTGTTTATTGAACATCAATGTTATCTATTGTTTAAGTTCATTTCTTTATTCTATTGCATCTCCAAAGTGAAGATATAGGATAGTCTACTTTGATTAATGATTTACCATCTTTAGTAGCTTAATCTAAGGCTTGTACAGAGAGGAATAAGTCTAAGAAATGTATAGATAATGAGAATAGTAGAATAATGATTGCGGTATTTACTCAAATAGGTAATTTGTAGGACTTATAACATAGCTATTCCTGCTTGATGCTCGATAATTTATGATTCTGAGGTGGAATCTTGAATTTTGACCCCAACTCCCTTATTCTAAAGGAATGGATCCTTAATTTTTTGTTTGTGAGGTTGGCAGCCTTGATAATATATTATATGTGAAATATAATCATGAGTGTATGAATATTGAAACAATTAAAACTTAAATGAATAAATGCCCGTTGATTGTTGTAGTTGAAGGCCTTTGGGTATGTGCATACTTACGTATCTGGTTATGTAGTGTTGATGGTGTAAGCAATGACTATGTAGACCCGTAGTTTCTGGATATGCAATCTATTCATGTGCTCATATTATTATGTTAACTTTTTAAACCACTGAAACATATTACTACCAAATGTAGGTGCGGGGACGTATTCTATGAATGGGAATGGTATTATGAAATTATATTTATGCAAATACATTCTTGTACTTGTATAGGCCTATAATGGTTCATTACCAGTATATTATCTTTTCTTTTTCTCTCTCTCTTTATTATGATCTCAAAGTCATCATCATCAAACTTGCTTACTCCATGAAAATTCTTTTCAATTTTATTCTTTTTTTTTACTTGCTTTTTGTGTTTAATTTGTTTTATTTTGGCAAAATATTTCTCAGAACCATCTACACGAATTTGAATTATACCATCGTTATTAATCTTCATTATCATCAACATTTCTATTGCTGCTTTTATCATCTAAAGATACTTCGGTATCACATACAATTTTTGTAAGCACAAACATTGCTACTACCACCATCATTGCCGTGTTCTTATATTCCACAGTAGGAAGTTTCCAAATGTTTTTGTTTTTATTATTTATCCATTGTACTTATTACATTATTATTTATTATCAATATCAGTTTAATAATGTGTTTTACTTTTCAGCCTACCAGCAAGATACTTTAGTATAATAAAAAACATCTTTGCTTATTCTCATATTTCTTTAATGCACATTAATTTTTTTTTTCAATTGGCACTTCTTTCACTCATCACTACCAAGAATTTAAAAAAGAATGACATGTATTTTTCTCTCCAAATCACGACCTACAATTGTATTTATGGTGTAAACTTTGATTATATTTTGTCGGTGGTATGGGATTTTGAATTCAGTTATTAAAATATAATGTTTGTATCAACACATATATATATATGTGTAGTTGTGATCATTTGGCATAGAAGTTTTCAACTTTTCATCTCTCTTGGTGACTGTCGATGCACCTTGCATGTTTTTCAGTTAATGAATTTTTCATTATTTCTTTAAGTATTTATCGATTTGGTAAAACATATTATCTACTATTGAATCTAGAATGTGTTCTTTCAATTTTTATTAAAAATAATTATGAATGTTGTTGGGAGAGAAGGAAAAATACTACATCTGAAGTTTGCCATTACCATTGTATTAAGCATTATTGTATAGACGCCATACCATCAACAAAGGATAGCTATGTCTTAAAATCGTTATAATTGAGTTTGCTACAAATTATGTTGACCTTAATTACAGATTTCAGAATAGTCTATAACAGTAGCCATTAACTTAATATACTCTCTAGACCAGGTTCTCCGATACTGCGAGAGCTAAGGTACTGACGATTCTTATGGATGTTTTTAAGTAGCATAGACATATGCTTATGAGTACCTTACGCCATATTGATAAAGTACCGTGACCTACTAGAGCCATATCCTTTAGTGGTACAATTCATCCTCGTTAAGAGTTGAGTCTACAGAGTATAATATGTCAATGCCAATAGCTTTTGTCAAAGTCTCGCTCCATGAATCAGGTCTCCAATGTTTTTTGATTGCACAGTACTATATAATTTTAATCCATTCCACAGACTATTACTTATGTTATTATGTTTACTTTCGATATATTTATTGTATTATTATGCATTGTAATAATCTGGATTTTATCATGTGTAGGAAAGTTTATATTTCAACATCTTTTTTTCTTTTAAATTTGTCTGTAGCTTTGTGTAGTATTTTCAAGTGAGTGTTACAAATT
Source organism: Corambe burchi (assembly GCA_031762895.1). NCBI lineage: Eukaryota > Metazoa > Mollusca > Gastropoda > Nudibranchia > Onchidorididae > Corambe > Corambe burchi. Next base: position 5,693 of record JAUEKR010064608.1, read on the forward strand.
TCGACACAAAGTTTTTTTTTTATAAAGCAATAAAAGTGTGATGTAAATCTTTCTGTTTTGGATAGATACCTTTTTGATACATAGTCAATTAACATTGTCCCTCAAAGCACCTAATTAAAAGTGTTATTCTTTCTTTTTCTTTTGTATGTTTGTGTGTTATTGTAACTTTTTTTCTCTAAGAATTTTATGTTAATTACTTAGAGTTGCTATTTATTTCAAATATATGCAGTTGAACCTCGCTAACCGGGACTGCTTGGTGGATTTGAAAATTGTCCTGATCACCCGGGCTTCCTAATTTTCTTGAGACCAGTACATTGTGTAGCATAGTATGTATGTATTATTTTTGCTTACTTAACTTTCATGAAATTCCTAAACTGTCATTTTCAGTCAATGAAGGAGATGTTGTGACTGATGAAACTTTTCAAAATCCTCGTGTCGGTGAGTTGCGTCACCTGACCGGATTATTACATCATTATCTATTTCTTTCTATGGCTCTCTTTTTTTGTTTGCATGGTCTTGGTATTTTTTAAATGTTTTTTTTTTATTTAATCTCCAGTGCAAGGTTGTTATATTGTTTTATGTTGTTGGTGATTTTTTTTTTTTTTTTTTGTTTTAATTATTTATTTATATTTTTTGTTCATCCCATATTATTTGCATTAGTATCATACTGAGAGCAAAAAAAATATAAAAAAATTTTATCACTTATTTTCTATCGTGAAGAGTCATTTAATATTATAATTTTTATGCACCAAGTTAAACTAAATATGTGATTTAAAATCCCTATATATTACTCTCCATTCAATTACTTCATATTATTGTAATAAAGATCATTTACAGACTTATTAACCAACTTCTTATTAACTCCCGATGTATTGTGTATAGTAACTAATTATTTAACAAGCAAAAACAATATTAAGTCCATTTTGTCATAACAATTAATTTTTTTTGAATGAATGATATTTAATATAATAATGATAAAGTACATTTATTGAATGCCCTTTTTAATCTGATGAAATGCTCAGAGCGTATTTATTGTATTTTTTCAGCAATAAAGATAAGATAAGATAAGATAAAATAATTCTTTATTCGTCTTGAAAAAGATATACAAGAAATTTTGCTTTGGACGTGTTTGCAGAATAAATTAACATAAAAAATTAAATATCTATATAAGAACTGTTAATTGTAAAACGAATACATCTATTAATTAAAATAGTATAGCACTTAATAATGACAACAAAAGTGTCAAAAGCATTAACCAACCATATCAACAGTATAAACAAAGGCTTATGTTAACAACCATTGTATTTGTCTTGCTTTTTATAGACATAATACCAGTCTCTTCTGAATTGATTTCATTTAGGTTTGTAAAGACTATCATGCTTTTGTGTCAACCATCTTTTAGTTGGCTTGTGACAAAACTTGTATCAAAGCTTTCTGTGAGCACTTTCACCTCATAGAAAAATCATAAATAAGATCAAGGTTGAAAGTGCTATGAGAATCATATTATGTAAATCTTTCATACACTATGTGTTCTAAATTTGAATATAATATAATATTTACAATATTCCGGTTGTACTAAAATGCCAGCACTTTGGTATCTGTCAACAATTAATAAATGTCTGTTATAATTGATGTAATAATGCTTTATCACTCACTGCTCGCTCAGTTTACATTTGCAGCGACATGGTTGTTAAATAATAATTATTTTTTACCATCTGTTTTAAAATTTGATTTCTTAGTATATGTTTCTTTAAATTTTATTTTATTTTGATATTTTTTCTCAAATATTTTCATATTGCTTTTTTTCTCCCTTTTTTGTTTTGTTTTGACTATCATGCAGATTTTAACTCGTTAATTTTCTTTAATTCCTTCTCTCTATTGTTTATTTCAGGTGGATTGGTATTACGCTTACTATTATTATGATTGTTTGCTTTGGTTATTTTTGAATTAAGAATCAATGTTGCATATTATATTATAATACAACCTCCTGATATCGACATATTTGAATTTATTATAAAAAAAACCCACCTCTGAATAACAACATTTTTCAGTGGTCTTAATTTTTCCTCCACTGTATATGATTAATAAGGAATAATTTCCAAATAATGATAACTATTGATATCAGCATAATACTGTGGCCATAAAGTGATGACGTTATCGGGAAGTTTCATTGTGTATTGTTATTTTGGTTCCTTATTTATTTTTAATCTTGTTGAAAAAGTTGGGGGTTTTTTCTTGTTTTTTTTGTTTGTTTTCTATCAATTTTTTTTTGTTAATTTGGTTGGATTTTTTCTTGTTTATTTTTAAATGCATTCAAGCATTCTCATGAATTTATTTCCCTATAGGTTATTTTCACGGTCTACATTGGTCTATTACTGCTAAAAGTTTTTAGCTATTTTTATTTGTCATTTTGGATATGGTTAGACTTTTTTTTTTTTCTGGACGGATTATCTTTAAATTAGTCAATCGACAATTTGTTTTTTTTCTTTTTTGTCTTGTTTAATTGTGCTGTAATGCTTTATATTGAATTATTTTATTTTAAGTGAACTTCTTTGAGATATTATTCTTTTTTTTTTACCTCAATGCTTTTGTTTACTTCTTATTCTCATTTTTTCCCATGTTGTTATCTTGAAATTGTTTACATTTGAAAATATTGTTCTATTTTTATGCATGATTTTATAATTACTTGTTCTGAATGATTATGCTTGATGTTAATGTTCATTTAATTTCTTGAGCATTTTGCTCAATGTAATTGTATCATTTTCTTTCAGGATGTTACATGCCATCACAAAAAAACAAAAAACAACAACTCATAGTTACATAGAAATAAATTAGAAATGGCAGAGGAAAAGTGCCGAAATTCTTTAATTAGTTACAATGTGTAGCACATCTTATTGCAACAGGATATGCAGAATGGTGGTCTATACACTTTATTATGGCAATATACAGGCTATCTGTTTTCTATGGTCCTATGTTTGCATGAGCTAAGCATGTAATATAAATAATCGGTTTAACTATAAAAATATTGGTTCATAATCAACTTTTTTTTCTTTTAATTTATTAAGCAGTACCATTTTTCATTTTGGGGTTTTATGTTGTAATATGTAAACTATAGCTACATACAAATGTTGATTTATTATATTAATATGTTAAGGAGATCATGGATAATAATTACACACAAATAAGAATAAAGCAAATACAGCAAGAACCGCAAAACAAAGCAACATCATTTTATAAATGAGTCTAGAAATCCTTGAGACCAATCTGAATATATGTGATTGATATCAATGTTTGTTTCATTTGAAATGATTTGTTATGGACTAATTTAACATCACCCATTTTAATACTGCATCGTATATAGAAAATTAACAGTACACCTCTATTAAGCTTACTACTGAGTATTTGTTTTGAATTGATTTTTTTATATTTTTTTTATCATGAGCACATTCAAATATTTTAATTGATTCAATAATAACATAGATGTATCAGTATTGCCTCAAAAGGATAAACGAATGCATATAAAACAAATAAATCAACAAAACAAAGAATGATTTATTTATATTATATGTATTTTGTTTTCAGATATAGAAGTTGAGTCGGCTATTTAGCACAATTTGCATTTTTATATCACATTTGTTCGTTATTTGCTTATAGTTTAGAATATAAACCTGGCGGGCATTTTGTGGGTACATAAGCATCTAGATTTCATTTGTAGGTATTATTTTGGATTGGTTATTTGTTTTTCGCTTTCATGTACATAATACTGTCTACTTTCTATATATTTTTATTTTAATCTATCTTAAATAGAAACATTATTGCAATTTATAGTAATTTATTTCTATACAAATACATTTTCTGGGTAGGTTAATTATAATTTTATAATAAAATAATATGCAATAGCTCAGTTATTGAAACTTAAACATCACTTCCACTAAATTCTAATGAAATAATGTAGTGTGATGGTTCGATAAAATATATTTATTTTAATTGTAGCATTGATGTTATATATTTTTGTGATATATCTTTATACTATGTATTAATAAAATTATTTATTAACAAAAAAAATATATCAACCTTGTTACATGGTGATATACTAATTCTAATATGTGCTCCTTTATCCTATTTTACTCTATTTAATGCAATGAAATACTTTTTCGGTTTATGATCTACATAAATATAAATCAATATAAGATAAGATGTAAATCTTTTTTATGTATATATTTCAATTATATTATTGCATTTATCTATCATAATCCCTGCATCTATAATTTGTGTTTATTAGAAATTTTAGTTTGTGATCTCATACTATCAAAACACAATGGAACCATTCTGCTAACTTGTGACACCTCGGGGAGATTGAAAATCATCTACATTACCTGGATATCCTGATTTAGAAGATTAACTATACTTTATTCAAAATAATTAGCTGTGTTTGATTCGAGGCTGATTTTCCGGGCTCTCTGATCACTGAGGTTTCCCATTTCAGAGGGTCTACTGTACTTGTGTTATTTATTATTTTGTTGCTATTTTTTCAATCATAATAAGAATTTAAGATAAGAACCAGCTTTCCATAGTTTTTATTCTTGTCTAAACATAATATGATTTACTCTAAAACTAAAATGTTACTTCTATTATTTTGTTTGCAGATGAGGAGAAAGCTGATGGAGCTCCTGTTGCACCAAGTGTTGGTGAAGAAGAGGATGAACTCACTAGAGTTGCAAAAGTAAGCATGTTTATTTATAATATACTTTATTATTGTAAGATGTACAATGA
>JAUEKR010064718.1:0-10462 GCA_031762895.1 Corambe burchi
ATTATTATTATTATTATTATTATTATTATTATTATTATTATTATTATTATTATTATTATTATTATTATTATTGTATCCATGGATACACATACCCTAAGGTATACCTCCATGCATGCACCCATTCCTAAAACCTGTGGTGATATTTCATCTTAATTTGAACACGTAGTGATTGGTGAAATAGCTAATGATATAAACAGAACACAATACTTATATTAGTATTTTTATATGAGAAGTTCAAATTCAAAAACAGTTGTGTCCATTTTTGACATTTTCAAGTGTATCTTTATTCTATTGTAAACTAGCAGTTTCTGACTAAGAATAAGATATTGAAAAGTGTGTGGAGTAAAATTCTAGAAACATTCCCTGATGTCTATATATACAATTAACAGTTTAATTTCTTAATTGTTATGATCGTACTGGGAATTTAAAAAAAAAGTATTTGCTCAATTTTGATTTGGGGAATAGAAGTTTATTAAAAATCGAAACCAAGCATATTATGATTGAGCATTTTCTTGTTTTCATTTTCAGAGTTTCACCAACTGTGTTCAATCCAAGCTTGCCTCACACACCAAGACACCACAGGTCTGGTTCGGATCCTGTTTACACCAGTATGGCCGACATTGCCGCATCTTGTGACAATTTTATCCCAAATTCTCGTGGTGGGTTTTTGATTAATATAAGGATTTTAAGTGAAGAATATGAAGGCGTAGAGTTTATATTGATAGATCATAAATATAAGAGGCAAGAGAAACTACTAAATTATTAACTGTAGTATAAATTATAATAATATATTGAAAGATGCTGATTATTGAATTTAATGGAATTGAAATATTCTTTATTGTCGGTTTAAATAATGTACAGTGTTTAAATGAATAAGAGTACATAAAAATAATATTTCTCAAATATAGAAAGTATTATAATATCTAATACAGTAGTGTCTGCCTAAATGCCCGGTGCTCGGGAAGCAGAAAAAACGAGCATTTAGGCGGAGCGGGCATTAAGCCGGAATTCCGATTGGTAAGGAAGTGACCATTTCTAAGTAATCGTTCCTCGAGAAAAGCGAGCATTAAGGCGAAACGGGCAATTAGGCGGACACTACTGTATATAAGAATATATGTTGTTGTTGGTGTTGTTGATCAGCACCACCTGGGCAGTGGCACTTATGGGTATCCCTACGAGCTAAGGGATGAACAGGACCCCAATGGCAAGGTTCTGGACGCTGGATATGGGAAGCCTTTATATGTGCCTCTTAAAAAGTCATACGTGCAATGACTTCTAAGACCTTTTCGGGCAAATAGTATAAATTAGTATATCAATTCATAGATGGATTATTGCCGACTTGAAAACGGAAATAATCAAATTAAATGGTGTATAATGAAATATAACAAATCGAATAGACTATAATCGGTCTATGGATTGATGTATTTGTTTTGTACATCTGTAGGTATAAAGATTTATATAATATTTTCTTTTATATTTATATTATTTTGATTTATGCATACATTTGTATGCATAATACACTTTTGAAAAATTTTCAATTAGAAATTATTTCAATTGAATAGTGTTATTAATCATGCTGTTGTTGTCGATCAGCACCACTTGAGCATTTGGCCCTTATGGGTATCCCCAGTGTTATTGAATGAACAGAACCCCAACGGCAAGGTTTTGAACGCTGGGTATGGGAAACCTTTATATGTGCCCCTTAAAAGTCGTAAGTGTAATGACTTCTAAAATCTTCCGGGGTAAGTGATTAATCATAAAAAAAATTGTGTATCTATTTTTCTCTTCTCATTATCTTCTCTCAGTGAAGCGAACTGCTAACAAGCATGTTCAACTCTCTACCAATGCAAGCAGAGCTCTTCCTCATGGGAGTTCCGTGTTTATTACTCAACACAATGAGCAAACAGATGAACAATCTCAGGTAATTTGCCTAGTTTTAGTATCATGGTATAGAGCGGATAAGGCATTGGACTGAGAATTGAAGGGGAGCATTTCCATTCTAGGTAAAAGTATTGTGGTTAACCTTTGAGCAAGGTTATTTACCGTAGTTGCTAATGACGGTAGCGCTTGTCGCTGGCGATGATCAGTTTATGAAGAAAAACTAAAATATCGAATTCCCCTAAGGGATGAGTATGGTGGAATTTTAAATTTTAATATATACTAGTGAATGCAGGTTTCTAAATGGTAGTTTTTTTTCGGCTGCAATTAAAGTGACTCAAGTTTAATCCAAAATCTCATTGATTTTTATCAATATTTTTGCTTTTTTCTTAAAGTAAAGTAAAGATTGTTCTTATACAGCACATTTATCACCAAAGTCTCAAGGCACTTTACATCTCGTTTACTCACCCCAGCCTACAGCAAAATTTTAAACTGATGAGACATTCGCCTATTAGGCGTATTAAAATTGTTTTTCGAACAAGACAGCTGTATTATTGGCCAGGTACTCTATTTCAATTGAGTGTTCAGTGAGGCAATCGACGCACACTTTTTTGCCCAAGGAAAAACTGCAGTATTGGGCCGGTATCGAAACCAGGATCATTGCAGTAGAAGCTACAGCAGTTCGACACTTCTACCAACTGAGCTTACCATGATGCAAATTAATGGGGAAATGGTCTCTACAGACTCAGGGGATTTAAAGTGTATGTGCAAAGGAATGACAAACTACTACATGTAGTTGGTTGCCTAGAAGGAGTTGACACACTATTCTTGTTCTTGATTATCATATGCTCGTTAACGAGTATGGGGCGATAAGTTATAAGAGAAAGTCAAATAGGTGCAAGTTAATTTATATATCATACTCAAGCTTTCATTTTAACTATTATTAATGATAAGGATTACTCTAATTTTTTTTCAGAAACCGTCTCAGTACGAAGAACAGTACATCCAAGCCATGGCATCTCCAATTGAGCTTCTGCGATGCCGATCGTTGCTTAAAGAAGATTTCATCCTAGAGGAGAGCCGGCCGTCAGAATTACCGTCCAGCTTTGAACTTGCCTCGAGTACCAGCAGCCTTTCATCATCATCGCCCTGTGATGGCACCTTATGTGTTCCGCACTCTCCCCTACGATCTCACTATCTCCCCCAGCCGTCTAAACTCATAGACACTTCGTCATCAAGCACAAAACCCGTGATCAAAGAACCGCATCGGCGCATCCGCCACAGCTCCGAGACTTCGTCATCAACTGACAGTTTCAAAGTAAATCCTAATCCAAATTCAGAAAAGTTTAACAAAACAGACCCGACTCTAAATTTTCAATCAGAAGTCCGATTAATGAAAGGTTGGAAGAAAGACTCTAGAAGTACAGCGGCCGCTGAGGTCGGAGGTCATCTTAATATATGCAAAAGTCACAGTCTTGAGAGTTTATCTCCAAGAGCTGTTGCTGAACGGAGGATGTCGGATGGTAGAACGCCACCGCACGACGATGTTAAAATTTCACAGAAACAATCTCAAATTGCGACAAATTCTGTCACGCCATCTCAAAATTTGTCAGGAGGAGATTCAATCAGTCAGAATAATAAATCGAGAAAGCAACTTTTGGAGAAATCTGGAAATTGCAAAAATGAAAATAAGATCATGTCTGCTTCGGAAAAGAAACAGTTGAGTCGGTCGCAGGCTTCTCCATTCAGTGGTAAAGCTCGTATAGTAGGCCGGAATCCATTAGACGATTGGGATAACTTAAACTCACCCGCTGACGGCAAAATAAATGATGTAGCGGAAAATTCAAACGATGATCAAAAATCCTTGTTTATCCCTGTGAAATCAGCCAACGAGCCTCGTAGATCTTCCGTCACTCAGAATGCTAATCCTACAACAAAGGAAACAAGTAAAGTGACAAAAAGTTGCTCAGAAGTTAATTCTCAAACCAAAAATGTTGCTAATACAACCACCGAAATTAGACCAAAGACATCATCGAACGATAATTCCTCTTCATCTATGAAAAACGATAAAAGCAATCCAACGAGATCTGATATGAATAATAAAAAAGATGGAGTGAAAATATTGAAAACGAATGAATCATTATCAAAATCTTCAAATTTTGATGAAGAATATCATGATGGTGGAGGAGAAACAGCAAAAGAAACTTGTTTTGTTGTGGCTGAGGAGTCCATACGTCTCGGAAGTGCTTCAAAAATTAGAATGCAAGAAAGGTTAGCAGCTCAAAAGCAGAAAAAACCTCTCCCAGCCAATGAAAAAATCACAGCTCAACCAAAGAAAGGCAGCAGCGAAGTCAATCCTGAAGCACAAAAGAGTAGCTCAGCGCATAGAGCAGCACAGATTGAAAGATCTATTCAGAGAAATCAAAACCCAAATTCAAAGGTTAGAAAGAGCGTAAGCACTCACTCAGTCTCCAAACCTGATAATGCTTCTTCTACTTCTTCTGCTTCTGCTATTACAAAAAGATTATCAAGCGCTTCAGAAACGGCCATCAGTGGTGTTGCACAAACGTTTTGTACGTCAAATGTCTTGCGTAAAAGCCAAGCTTCTTTAGCATCTTCTTCTTTAGCTTCAGCTGTGAAGAGCTCTACAAATTTCAAAAATACACGAACGTCATCGTCATCTTCATCAGAGCAGAACAAAGAATCAGGTGTCGGAAAGAATAACACACCAAGCAAACCAAATGGTTCTTTAGTAGCTAAGAAACAAATCACAAAGAATGAAAATAAAGTATCTTCGCCAGCTACTGTAAGAAAATCAATGAAGACAGAGACTACTCCAATTTCAAGTCAAGCAACTGGAAGTTCATCTCCTAAACATTCAGCAAGAGACTCAAAAGAGCAAAGTACAAACAAAGCTCTTGATCCAAACATTATTCTAACACCAAGAAGCTCAGAGCCGCTCGTAAAGATTAAATTTGACTCATCTTGTGCATCGCAGTCAAAAGCTGCTCAATCGGTTACTGAAAATTCTGCACCAAATGCTGTCATTTCAACCCCACTGATTGTAAACCCGTTTGAAGGATTTTCTGAAAAGCACTCTCTTCCGGTTGAAAATTCTACAAAAGATGCAATAGTGAAGCTTAAAAAACCGGTACAAAAAGCTGCATCTTCTTCTATTAAAGCTACAAAAAAGACTTCAGCTTCAAACAAACGACCAACGTCTGGAAATTCACGTAAAGCAAATTCAGCCGGTAAAAAACGTGGATCAAAAAGCAAAGAATCTAAAGATGGGGAGTCTTCCAAGGATGTTAGAGTGAAGAGTGGAAGGAGACGAGCTAAGAGTAACAAGAAGTTGGAGACGGAAACGACAGAGACGGAATTATCAACTGAAGCGGAAAAGGAAGATGTGGCTCTCATATCTGGCATTGGTTGGCAAATGGCCACTAGCTGTCTCGATACGTCAAGCGTAAAAGTGTCGCGGAAAGTCAATTTTCAATTATCAATATCCGGCCAACCGGTGGACACGGCTAATTTCATCGAAGAGGATGATTTTATCGAAGAAGCGGAGAAAAATAATTCCGATAATGACGAACAATCTCACAATCTTGGAAATTTAGAATCTGATCACGAAGTCGTTGGTACAGATGCGCTTGAAGTTTTTAAGGAAAAGATAACTCTTAACTCGCCTCGTTTTCAGGAGATGAAACGCAGGCAAGAATCTCAGCTGAATTTTGAGCTCCCTGTCGTGACTGATGATGGATTCCCACCGATGAATTTAGATCTCACTCAGCGACATGCCAATGAAGAACTTTTGATTTCAGATGATGGTACTCATATTGTCAACCCTGATGGAAAAATATCTTACAAGAAAGTATCTCAAGCAGATATTTTAATCGACAAATTGACACCTATTCCAGAAGCATCATTTGTCTCTAAGACAATGTCCGCTATTTCTCATTTTGATAAATCGTTACCAGAGGGAAAGCTGGCTGAGCTGTTAGAAGATTCTTTATCGCTAAATGCTTCATCTGGGGATAAAATCAGAGAAGCAAGGAAAAAGTCTCATGATGTTTCTAATAGGGAGAATAATTTTGAAAATTTTAGCCATAATTACGAGTACACTTCATCCGGTAAAGCTATTCGGCGCACTCAGAGTATGAAAGATCCGAGAGCGAGGGAGAGACGACCTAGAGAGAGGAAGTATTCAGAGTCAAAATCATCGGAAGGGGAAGAGGAGAAAATAGGAGGAGAAGAGATTGAAAACATAGATGAGGCTATTGACGAAATTTTATCGTCGACAGTTTCATCAACGACTTCAACTCTAAAGGGATTTTCACATCCGTCTTTTAATAATTCGACCTTGCTTACTTCACAAACTCTTACCGATGCCACTAAAAATCTTCTTTTGAAAAATATCGGTGATGACTCCCCTTTCCATGCTAAATCATCGTCATTACAGAGACCAATCGAATCACCTTTACCTATGACACCACATGATATGTCGGACGCTGTAATTTCCGATGAAACGAAGACTTCATTTTCTTTTCCTCATTATTACAACTCCAATCGCGGAAGTGCTCCAAATTCTATCGTTAAATCTGATTATCACCAAGCTTCGTCCGCTACTGCGACTGCCGATAAACACGGGAAGCCTCCGTTGTCATCAAGACCGTCTGGACATCAAATTGGAACCCCAAGGTCAAATACTCCACCGAGGCGGGCTAATTCCATGCGAGAAGCAAGGTCAAAGAATAAAGGTCAACCAGAGATAAGATTAGTAAGTATAGTTGTTGTTTTTTTGTCTTTGATGTGCTATAATAACTATAATAGCAATTTTTTTAATTAATAATGTGGTTTGATTATAGAATATTTCATTTAGGGATTGGCTCTTCCTCTTTTCCCCTCTCGTTACCCCTAAATCTTTATATTATAGTAGACAACACTTGTATCAGTGTTATTGGAGGACCAGAAATCTGATTGCTGCACCTGAAGTTTGTTCCATATTTTGTAATAAGTGAATGCTGCAGAAGTACATTTTCCTTGAAACATGATTGATGCATAGGAAGATCTCTTTATTCAAATTTGTTACTAATGGAGTCGTCAATATTTTCTTGTATTTTGAGGGAGATAAGATCAATTTTTTCATTATATATATATATATATTAGTACTTGATTTGTACCTCCTATCAATATACTAAGATTAAAAATTTTAAGGAGTTGTTTTTTTCATTTCTTCTCATAATTGGTATTTGGTGGACATAAAACAATTTTATATAAAGACAACAAATCATTTATATTTCCACAGCAGAATGAAAAACTTGAAATCACAGAAGAAGAAGCGAAACAATTAGCCAGAGTAATGAGCAGTCTACGGCATATGGAGCTACATGCTGGGTCTCAGTTGAATTTATCTCACGGAGGGCGTCTCGGAGGCTCCATATCCGCTAAAGATCGGCACCCAATCAGCCGCTCAGCTTCGCTTACCATTCGCCCTTCTTCCAGCTGCGGTAAACTGAAGGGCCGATTTCATGAAGTTAAAGAAGGCAGCGCAGGGGGAACGAAGCCGTCGTCTACTAACAGCGTGAAAGAAAGTAGAATCTCTGGAAGTCTTAAAGAGAAAACATCACAAGTATCACCCGTGATTCAGGTATCTAAGTATTAGGTTGATAAAAATTAAGCTATTTTATGATCATATGTCATTATAGAGTTTAAATGTTGCATCCATCTTGATGAACAATACCAAAGATTAGGAGCTATCGGAATCAATACAATTTATGGTGTTTTCACAGACAGTTAAATGCAAATTTATTTTAATAACTTACCATTTGGCATGGTTATGCTCATTTGAAGATTTCTTGCTCAATTGCTTCAGAAAAGCAACTTTTTGAGAGGTTCGCCATATGAAATACGCTATCAAACTAAGCAAGTAAAACATTTAAAAAACAAAATACGATAGAAAAAGATTATTTTAGAAGCTTGATCTCGATGTATCTGTATCTGTAATGATTAGTTGATAATAAAAAAAACAACTAAATAGATATCACATCAACGTCAAAGTGCAGTCTGAAGAGGACTAGTTTATTGGCCTTTACAACCTAACTATTTACATAGAACTCTAGGTTAAAGTTATGAATTAGACTAGGCTAACTGGACTACCTAACTAGAGTCTATCTGTGTGGCTCTGTGGTCTTGTGGGAAGGCACTCAGCTCATGATCGAGAGGCCACTGGATCGAATCCGCATATCGGGGGTGCAGAGTTAAATCCTTGGGAAAGGTTTTTTACATACATTTCCTCACCTCATTCAGGTGTAATAAGTATCGAGTCATAGGCAGAGATGAATATTGTTTAAATGCTAGAATGACGCGCCTTTCAGGCAGCTCTTCTGTATGCTTCACGAGGAGTTGAGATGGTGCAGGAATTAACAGACCTGTCAAAAAATAAGTGGGATTGCATAATATAAATGTTCACTTTAACTTTATCTAGTCAGATCAATAATGGGATATTGAAATATTGGTATAAACTAATTTAAAGAATATATAAAAGTAGCTGTATTTTGACTCTACCCACTTGATTGTCTGTTAATTGGTACTTTCCAATGTATAGAAGGTGTGGTTGACTCAGTTGGAAAAGGCATCAAACTGCTGCTGTGGCTGCTACTGCAATGTTCCCAGGTTCGATTCCCACACTGCCTTGTGTAGTTTTTCCTTGGGCAAGAAAATTTGGGCCAATTACCTCACTGAACTCTAATGAGATAGATTACCTGGCTGTTAAGACAGCTGTCTTGTCAAAAAAATCATTGTAACAAGCCTAGCTGGCAAATGTTTCATATGTATTAAATGTTTGCTGTTTTCTCGAGAAGTAAAGGAGATGTAAAGTGCCTTGATAATTTGTTGATAAGTGCGTTATTTATATACGATCCTTACTTTACACAGGTTGAGTCAAGTAAAGATCCAGTACAACTGACAGATGAAGGTGCCCTTGTGTTTGTTGAAAGACCTGATTCTGTGTCTAGCTCTGTAGCAGATGCTAAGGAGATTGAGGTAAGAATAATAATAATGAATAAGGAACTTCTTCTTAGACCACAAGGGCCATGAGGCGCCATGAGGATGATGCTTATGTCCGCTTTCTATGGCACAAGTTAGCGAAGATCTACAATATCACATGCTTAGGGTGCTGGTTACATCATAGATGTACTTCCCCTGTATTGTAAACTTGTATTACTTTTAATCCCTGATTGAGGTGAGGAGTGAGTGAAGAGTGTGTTTTCCAAGGACCCAATGCGCTACAGCATGCACAGTGCACGAACCCACAACCACATGATCATAAGCCTGGGCCTTTAGCCACTGAGCAACTGATGCGACAAGGTGCATAAGTTTAACCCTTATCAATTTCTTTCTTTAAATATTGACAACTATCTCAATTATGTTTTAGTATTACTATTGACAAGGTAGGAATTTTTCAAATTGTGCCCCAGGTGTGACTTTAAGCATCCTGTTTTATTTGCGATTTTAAACCACATAGGGATTTTCATAGTTTCTGCTACTTCTGTTATTCTAAACAGTAGGATTGCTTTAAATGTGTATGAGGAAAATCAAATTGCATCAGTTTATCAACCAATGATAGGCCTATGTATGTATTTATCAATTTTGATTTTCGCCATTCAGAACTTCTACAAAGATTTGACTGTAAGGCGTGGAAGCTTTGCAGGAAGTGAATGTACAGTAGACAGTGTGAAGTCTGAAGATGATACGATCCAATGGAAGAAAGGAAATGTGCTGGGAAGAGGAGCGTTTGGAACGGTAAGTGTTTTATATGATCTAGCATACCATTTTGTCCTTATTAACTCAATGCAGCCGTAGAATTATGTCCCTTGAAATTTGCTGGAACCACACATTTTGGGAAATGGTATGGTACATCTATACGTTGTCGTACTTGCCTTGCAATTCATGGTTATGACAGTTTCTAAAGATAGATTCTGACAGCTACGTGAGGCTACATTAAATGGTGATAACTCCCAATGAATTTATCGACTGTGATAATATATGGTCTTAAGTGATAAATTCATGGTGGTTAAGTTGTTTCTCAGTCCCAATGGCATAATCTTCTTTTCTTCACATCTTTGCCCGGGAAGGTCTTAGAAGTCATTGCACCTACGACTTTTAAATGGCATATAAAAAGGCTTCCCCATACCTAGCGTTCAGAACCTTGCCATTGGAGTTCTGTTCATCCTCTGGCTCGTGGGGATACCCATAAGGGCAAAAACGCAGGTGGTGCTGATCATCAACAACAACAACAACAACAACAGCATGAAAAGAACACAATACAGAGGAACTTTGGTAATTGGAACCCTCAGGAATCGAGAAAATCCGACAAATTAGCACGAAATTCTAGACAATGAATTGGTATAGAATACAGTATATATTTACCTCGCTAATCGGGTCATCCAGCTGCCGTCAGTTGAAAACCCAATCAGATCTTTAAGGGACCCGTCTCACTAACCATACATAATATAAATACAGCATACATAATTTAAAATTTACCATACATGATCATACACTACCAGTCAGACTGAGCATACAAATT
>JAUEKR010064829.1:0-10461 GCA_031762895.1 Corambe burchi
ACATTAGGTAAAATCACATAACGTTATTAATACCAAATTCATAAATATGACTAATTTCAATATATAATATTTGCACATCTTGGTGGCTGGAACAACTTTTATTAACAAAACAAAGTATATCGAACCTCTGAAATTGGGATCCTCCATGAATTAAAAACCAGTCAAATCGGCACAAAATCTGAAATATTTTGAATGCAGTATTATTTCCCTTTGCAATCTGAAAACCTGGCTAATCGGGACAATTTCGAAGTCCGTCCAAGCATCCCAAATAGAGAGGTTCCACTGAATAAACCAAATAAATAATAACAAAAATAGCCAATGTCCTACCTTGTTTCAAAGAACCAGTCTTTCTGTATCGCTTTCCATTTTCCTTTGAGTCTCTGCCACTTCTACCACCACTACCTCTGCCACTTCTACCACCACTTCCTCTGCTACTTCTACTACCACTACTCTTACTTCCACTGCTGCTACTTCTCTTGCTGCTTCCTCCACTCACATCAGCATCCAATTCTTCATCTTCTCTAATGCATTGGAAGAGATCCTCATTGCGACTGCATGTGCTTGCTTTTCCATGTGCGCAGTTGCAATAAAAATGACTATCATCATCATCTGTCTCTACACGGCCACAGAACCCAGTGAACAAAGATTCACTTTTCTCAACTCTGAAAGAATGCAAGTTGATAAATTGTTTACAGTATGAGTAACACATTACTACTACAGTCGTTTTTATTTTAAATTATTGGTCACAGTAAACAGTAAAGCATCTTTTAAGCTGTATCTGTAATAATAAGTTAATAAACCACATAATGAAGTATCACATCAGCAACAAAATGCAAACTGGATCACTCTTATGGCTGAAGAGTTGATGATGTCTGAAAAATTATAGTATCATAACAGTTGATTGATACAAATGAGCAGAAATAAAACACTAGCAGTGATACATGAAACAAACAAAAATTAATATATTGTAGTATGAGCCAAAAAAAATATATGCAAATGAAATATATTCATATTGTATGTTTACTCTAGCTTAAGCTAGAAATAGATATTATGCAGGTGAAATACAGATGTACAGTACTGTTATACTTCATAGTATTGATAGAAAGCAAGTATCTAAATTTTCCAATCTTACAAAAACAAGCAAATGAGAAAAAAGAGAATAAATTCCAATCCATGCTTACCTCCAAGTCAAGCTAAACTCATCAGGTCTATTAGATGTTTCATTTGACATGATTTTGTCTCGCCTGAGTAGATCGTTAGATTCATCATTGTCAAAACTACCACACAAGCCTAAACAGTGAAAACAAAAACAAAAATAACATAAAGGTGAAAATTTTACTTTAAAAATAAAAAAAATATTAATCTTGTAGATAATTTCATTGAGCAAAGGTAATATTTTAAGAAAATGGTGTGTATATTTGTTATGGAAAGGATAATAAACTGTAAGTCAACACACGGCAACCAAGCAAAACCACAACATGCCAGATTGTTTAATGTTTATGTTCAAACGAATATATTTAGAGCAAAAACCTGCAGTGAATTTTCACCCCAGCCTCTCCTAAATATCATTTATTAAAAAAAAATGAAAACTAAAACATTGACTGTTAAAAAGCAAGAAAAAAATCAATAACAGTACCACAATAGATAAAAACAAAATCATAAAGACGCAAAGGCTATAATCTAATCCTTTGTTCTATTTGTTTAGTCAGAAGATTCTATTTTTTAAAAAAAAGGCCAAAGCAAAAAGTAAATACAAGTTCACTATTAATATATATAAATAAGACTAAGCGACTGACCTGATGTGCGAGCAAAGCTTGAGCTTGCAGCTTTCATCCAAACATTGATGAATCCAGATCTTTTACTTTCCTTCACATACACTACATCACCATTAGGAAGATAGACCTGCGTATTGTAAATAACAAAATGGTTAACTTTAAATATTACATAATTAATAGCCTATAGATTTTTGTTTTTATTTATTTATTAATATAAAAACCAATGCAATATTTTAATTGCTGTATAACTTAAGTGAACCATCATGAAATAAGCCTTTGAGTAATAATATAAGTTTCTATATAGGCCAAGTCATTGAGGACAATCTCAAAGATAGTTTAAAATAAAGTAACCTAAACAAATATGAAAATATTTATATTTAAATAAACAAAACCATGCCTAGTAATAAACAAAACCATGCCTAGTGTTTTGATAGCAATCTCAAAGATGGTCTAAGATAAAGTAACCTAAAACAATAACAATCTAAAAACAATAAAATTCCAATAAACACAGCTTAATGCAAAGCCTTCAGACTTCCAATAATAAAGATACATCCTTCAACATATTCCCAAAAGTCTGTTTATATTTCAAGTCTGAATATTCAGCAGTATAAATGTCCTTTGTGACAAACAAATTGAACGGTATTCAAATACATAAAAATACAATAGCATATAAATAGAAGTAATTTAGCTGTTGGCCTATTCACCTGATATTTTTTGTTCTTGAATTGGTAAACTCGGAATCCCTTCTTTAAGTGACCGTTTCTGTACATTGTAATCGAGAGTGGTCTTCTCTTGTGTTCTTCCCCTAGAGGTGCACATTTCTCCAAGACAACAACGTCATCATCAACTCTTACTGCAACACCGCAGTTACATGAAGCATAACCATTGCAAGATCGGTAGAATGTATGCACCTTAAAGCAAAAGAGATAAGTATTTATACAACAAAATATTATTAAAATAAGAAACCAAATATTACTATCGTCTACTAGGGAAAAACTTTCATCTTAGAGCTAATGAGATAGCTGTTTGTGTGTTTTCCAGAGCACACTAGATTAGGTTTCTCATTTAGCAGAAAACTCACATTTTGATCAATTAATTATTCATATTAGTTTTTCCCACTACAGGTAGTGACTGGTGTGCATCCATTGATCTAGAGGGCTATATCATCTGGAGCTCATTTTCAGTATATCTTCTCGGTTTATCAAGATACTTCTTTTGTAGAGCGCATCAACCCTGTTTCTATTCTATTTATTCCTCCTGCTCTACGGTGGCATTTTGATATTAAATATCAATGGTAAGTTCATTTGAATTGATCGAAATCTTGTTTTAGTTTAAATGCAGTCGAGTCTATTGGTTATGGGTATCTGTAAACCATGTTTTAATTACAACTTAACACACCCTCAAGATATAATTTTCTAAGGGCATGGGACTCTTAATAAGGATGGTATGGTAATCACTATGAATGATCTGTAATGTTTAGTTCTTATTTAAAATACAAAGCAAATATGTAATAAGATACACCAGAATAACAAAATGAATGAATGATAACCAATAACAACTAAAGAAAACTAAATCCAAATAGAAAACATTTAACATAGCAGTTTCATTATACTTCTTCTTTTGTTAAATCTATGTCTAATATACAAAATTGTTAAACATACCACATAAGGCAAAGTAGCATGTTGGTAGAAGATGAATTCTCCTTCCATGAAATTGTTGTATTTCCTGAAATTGTAAGTGATTATTTGAAAATGAAATTAGTAACAAGATTAATAATGATGATATTACAAAATTCATTACTGAAATATATAAACGTAATCCTAAATGGATAATATAAATTTAATGTAGTATTATTGATGTTCAATATAAAACATAATATAATGCATATATTTACAACATTACAATAATCAACTAAAACATTTTCATCAAATATGGATATCCTGAATCAATTAATGAAACTAACAAATACAATTGTATAATGCACAGTTTGATTAGAAAGAATAATACAAGGCATTTATCATTACTGTGGAACCTCAATAATTCGGATGCTCTGGTGGAAAATGAAACCATCCTGATTAATCTGCTTTCCCGATTAGTGAGATTAAATATACTATATTTTATAGAAATCGGCTACATAGATTTCATGCCAATTTGCCAAGTTTCCCGATAACAAAATATTCCAATTACAGCTGGTACACTGTATTTATCTCATTAAAATAATGATATACATCAAGCCAACCAATTATAAAATTATTTCTGATGGTCCCAATTCCAGAGGTTCAATTGTATTTATTAAAAAATAATAATAATAAAGGTTATCCATATAAATCAATTCTAAAATAAGAAAAAAAAAACTTAGAATGTATTGCAACAATATTCATTAACAAATGCTTACTTTCCATCAAAAGTGGTGATGTGTGGATCATTGATGGAACTACATGTGCTGATAACATCTTTGTCCTCAACAGTCACCTGGTGGAGAAAACATTAATAAAAAGGATGTAAGTAAGCATTTATAAGATCAGGAGGTCTTTAAGGCCAGTGCTTGTCCACTGTTTCTACAGTGTAAAAGAGTAAATATCTACAATCTTCTTTCAATAGGACTCCAACTCATCACAGGTTACTTCCACAGTATTCCCCTTTAGAAAGACCACCCCCTCCTATAGAATAACCTGATTTGACATATATGTGGGTTGGTTGCTCTTGTTTTGTTTTTTTATTGCATTATTGTTATACATCATAATATACCAATGTGGAGTATAAAACAATGAATTTCAAGCCGACGAATATAACATCAAATCCAATCCAATGCTAATCCATGGACACTCACCTTCACATGACCCAACAAAACAACGACCTCTTCAACTGTAGTAGTGGAGTTGACCATCAATGAAATCTCAATTGTTCTCTTTTGTTCTCCATCTTTCATTCCATCAACAACTCCCTTGACAACCAAAGTTTGGGAATGCTTCCATATGGTGGTGGAGGAGACAGTGAACCCACAGAAGGCATCGGATCTGTCTTCATCAAGCCATTGCAACACAACCTGAATACAGTAAAGCAAAAAGTATAGATTATATTTATATAGTTCACATAATCACAGAAGTCTCAAGGTGCTTTACAAATCTTTTACTTCCCTGGCCAACAGCAAATATTTAACTCTAAATATGTCAATGTTAATTTCTGATAGTCAAAAATTTCCTAGATAATAAGTAACTGTCAATGTGTATAACATTCAAAGAAGCCAACAAATTTATTAAATGAATATGCAGCGGAATACACTTGTATTAAACACTTTTCAGATGTAGCTTTCTTTTTACCAAGGAACCACATTACCCCATTGACACTTGTAGCGATCTTCGTATATACTAATCCCTTTTTTGGGTGTTTCCGAACGACATTGCTACAAGTGCTCTTTATCTTAAATTTTTGTTTACCAAAAAAAAAAGATTCATAAAGGAAAAAGCAAAATTACCTGTGGTACATCTCTTTCATCGGGGCATTTCATTGGTCTGCCTGTTCTGACAGAGCCATAAATGCGAATATCACATGAATCTCTGTCTGCTGGAGGACAGAAGAGTTGTGGCGGGATTTCTGACTTAATTTCAATAGTTTCTGTTTCTCCTTCATCAATTTCCAGCTCATCAGTGAGAATCTACAAAGAAGAAAAATGTTAGGTAATTGTTTGAATGCATAAATGTAATATATTAACATTTAATCGATCTGTTCCTTTAATAGGACAGAGAAACAAATGCACATATTAAAGTACAAGATCCTCTTATAAACTTAACATAAAATTACTATAAAAACCAAAACAACAAGACAGAAATTAACAGAAAAAGAACAACAAATACTAAACGAAACAAATATAAACATATGAATTAAAATTAAACAGCAGTATGATCCAATACATACATTTAAAATGAACTAAACTAAACTAAATATTGTTATTTAGACTAAGTACTCCTTAAATAGATCATACAACAACTTGTTACTTTAACTCTGTCATAAATAATATTATTGTATCTACCACACCAATAAGAATAAAGATTGATATTTTAATTTTCATATCGCCACTTATTATATTTCGACAAATACTAATTATTGTATTGAGCTTTGTATTGACACTTTTAAAATTACACAAATTTTATCTAACTCACCCTAATCCTGGCATACGTGTATTTGCTGTATTTTGGTTTTCCTCGAATAACAGAACAGGAACCTTGACACACTGTGATAGCACAAGAAAGCTGCAAACAAATTGTATGAAATTATAGTAAAACTAGAGAAAAAAATAAGAAAAGAAAGATATATTTTATTAACGCATGATATATTACCCTAATAGTATTACTTGAAGGATAGATGCAAATATGAATGGCAAAATTAATACTAAATTATATTAATACAATAAATTACAAATCAATTTCTTTTACATATTTGGATTAAAGTTCTAACCTAAATTATGTTGATATTATTTGCAAGAATCAACTGAAGAAAGTGCAACGACAATTAACGGCAATTTTGACATTCTTAAAACACGTAAAAAGAACCAATACAACCAAACAGCAACCAAGACAAAAGTATGACACAATTATCAATATGTTTCAATTCTAGATGCCTATATTTACATATTTTATAATATTTCAATTCAAATTATTCATATTACAATTACTGATTTAACTCTTTGTACCATTGTAGGGCAGTTTTCTTACTTCATGTCGTCATATTATATAAAATGGTTTCAATAATATTTACTCTTATGTTAAGGAGATTGTAAAACACTCTGCATATTTCTTTCAGAATAGAAAATGAGTATCAAACATTTAATAATAAAAATTTCTATTGTATTACTAGTTATATAATATTTTTATCATATTGGTACTATAGTAACATTAATGCATCTTCCCATACCTTGCTGCCGTATGTCAATGCTTGGATTATTTCATGTGAAATAACATTAGACGTTTCATCGGGTTTGGCAATGCTAACATCATCAATAAAGAATTCGGTCAGATAGACATAGTCTCCACTGCTCAATTTCTCATATTCACATGTCACATTAATGTCACCAGTCTCTTCATCAACGACAAATTCAACTTCAGGTTTCTTAGGAACAGTTGGGAAGCCTAAAAATGACACATATTAAAATATTAAAAAATGAATTGAGGTATTTCAAAACACATCACTGATTCTAAACAAAAAAGTATTCTATAAGCACTACATTTCTTTCCTTGATATTAATTATTTAAAATTTGAAAAGAATAATAAAAAACCCAACAACAAATCGACATGAATATGGTGGCAATAAAAAAAGATTATTATTACATAATATTTCTATTATTTCATTAATTAACTGTTTCAACCCTGAAATGGTCTATAGACGGTTATTTCCGCTTTACCTTTGATCCCTAAACCGTCCATAAATGGTTTTGACTCGACTAACTTAACCACTTATTAGTACCATATTACTATAGTTTCTTAGAAACAAACTATTATAGATTGCTCTAATGTATACAAACTATACTTATCTGCTCTTTCAACCAATAATTTGCCCAATAACAAATCTAGCTTCAAGCAATTTCATCTAATGGAAGCATAAATATTTGAAATAGGATTTTTTGAAGTTGGGGCAAAAAGTCCAGGGTAGGAGGAGTATTTGTAATTATATGCCCAGGGCTGAAATGGTTAATATACTGCAGCAATTATCTCAAATTTGATTTATTATTTAATAGCATCCAAAAATAAAATAAAAACAACAAAATAAAAAAATAAAAACTCAACAAAAATGATTCCCCAAAACAAACAAGAACAAGCAATTTTAAATTAATAAGCAACAACAAAACTCCCAA
This sequence comes from Corambe burchi, assembly GCA_031762895.1. Classification (NCBI taxonomy): domain Eukaryota; kingdom Metazoa; phylum Mollusca; class Gastropoda; order Nudibranchia; family Onchidorididae; genus Corambe; species Corambe burchi. The sequence continues at coordinate 7,625 of JAUEKR010064829.1, forward strand.
AACAGACACCAAAAACAATAAATAAAAGCATAGCAAATGTAAAAATAAGAAAAATAGTGGATGGAATAATACACTTACCAATTGTCACGCCTGTTTCCTTGAGAACCTCCTTTTCGGCAAAGATGATATGAATGATTTGTAATTCACAGAGTAGGAAAGATGTTCCGTCTTTCGGCTCGTTGATTTGGAAGTTGCATTGGTTTACATTGGTTGCTACTTCTCTCCTTGTCAATGCTTTTTGCTTCCATTTCTTCAATTCTTGGTCAACATAGATCTAGAAAATAATGCAAATGGAAAACAACAGACAAGATAAAAATACAACAGTGAAACAGTAATACTCAGTTATTTGAGTCAGTTATGTATTGAAAGAAGAACAACAACCATCCAATTACGACATAGCACGGACCACAACATTATGTCGCGTTTCAGAGATGTCGTTATTCATAGAATCTTCATTACTCATGATGTATAGAAAAAGCCAAATTGGGATTACAGAAAAATACAATAATTCAGTGGAAAATAATACATAGCCTGATATGATAAACTAATGTTATAAAAATACAGACATAAATATATTCATAGAAAGACAAGCATAAATAAATATAAATGCAATGGTTGATTTCATGTAATTATATTTTGACAAATCAAGCTCAACTTCACTTTTTTTCTCTCTTTCTAAAACCTTAACTTTTTTTTTAATCAAAAGAAACTTATCGAATGCATTTTTCCTTTGCTCAATTTTTACTTGTATTAGAGCTAAGCTTACCATGCTTGATTTTTCACTCTATTAAAAAAAACAAGAATTCAAATAATATTAGTAATGCAGTCGCCAAGGACATGGGCTTGTCATAATGATATTATAGGTCTGATCACAGGCTACGATGTGGCATTGAATTCTTGGGTAAAACACTTTACACACATTCCTCATCCACAGTAAGGTTTTATAAGAACGAATCATAAAAACAACAACTGGAGAATAAACCTATGATGGAATGCTATCCTGTCATGGGTATATACCAGATGCTTACTTCCAACATAGAAAACATGGATAACTACTAGTCTCATAGACCTTCTGGTATAAAAAACAGTCTTTTTTAAATCAACATGATCACTAACATACCTTCAAGCCAGATTGAGTACTCCAAGACATATCATATGTATGGAACTCTTCTGTGTCGATGTCAGACAAGTAAACTGTCCATTCCAATTCTCTAGTAGTGAAAGTGAAGTATAGTCTACTTCTACTATAATAAACAGCAATACCAGAAGATTCGGCCATGTCTCCACAGTTATTGATCAGATATCCGTTTTCTACCAATGAAGTGAATTTGACGGTCATGGAAATTGTCAGGCCAAGATTGCATTGCATCAGATCTTTCAAACACGGAGTGGCAAAAGAAGTAAGGTCTAATCCTGATCCTCCAGTAAACACCAATGCGTTGTTTCCTCCTGTTGTTGTTGTTGTGAGTTCAAATGTGGATGACACATTGAATTCACCAATAGTAGTGATGAGAATGTTGTTCGTCAGCTCCAGGAAGATCATACGTGTCTCTTTAATTTCAGTAACTGAGGAAATATAGTTTCTTGATTATGTACCTTGTATCAGTATCAAGTATAGCATGATTAAAAAAACGATCGCAAATAGCTATATGAATATCTTTTTAAAAACTTAAAAAAAAATACAAAATAGACATACAAGAAAAATCAAACAAAAGTTTACTCACCAACTTGAAAATGCAATATATTACCACAATAAATCTAAATATGAATGTCTTTTTTAAGTTTGTATTTTTCAATAAGATATGATGTAGTCTTAAACACTCATTTACATTTTATGCATAAACTTTGGGTTACACCTGTCATTCTGATATTGTATAATTACACGCAAAACATAGAATAATATTACATCACCTAACACTAACTAAACATTCAATTCTAGAAATTGACTTATTTCTAAATCTAAAACAACCTAAATATGTAAATTATGATAGATATAACATTAGAACTAACACACAGAAATGTAAATATATATTATATTCCCTAGTTTCTCTAAATAACCCTCCACCTCCCGCCACACTTACACACAATATATCTTACCAATGACTGGGGTCCATTCAGTTTTAGAGTAGATGATTTGACAAGTCTCTTTGGGGTCCGCTGGGTTGAAAAACCCGTCAGCGTAGCATTGATTGTCAATTCTACAAATGTTAGTCTGTGGAAAGTTAAGTGAATAAATATAAAAACTGCAAATATGCTTATTAATGTAGCTGCATTGAATTCCATGAAAATAATATTTTCAAACTCAATTTCCTGCATAAAAAGAGATGATGAGTAAAAAAATAAACTTTATTATTTTTTTCTTGGATAGGTTTTTGACTTGTTATATAAAAACATGAATGGTAACAATTATAGATAACTCATTATCACTTTAATTTTAGTTTAAAAACACATACAAAATAAATTCACTTGTAGCAAACTCTGTGAGTATCAGTTGTAGTGATCATTTTTTTCATGAGCTGGCCACTATAATACAATACAGAATACAATGGTCGTAAGGACCTTCGGAAGTAGCGATCCCACTTCTTATCCCCTAACGATATTGCTACATGCATAGTCGACTGTATTTATATATGCACACAGTCAATCAAAGTATTAATCATAATATGGATAAACATTTACTAGAAAGCTATCATCGTAAATTCAATATATTAATAACAAATAAAAAAAGAATGGTATTTATAGTACATGAATGTAAAATATGCACACATACTTTACTTGTTCTGTTTTAAATAATATATAGAATTATAAATTCATTGTGAAGTAATCATATAATCATT
>JAUEKR010064940.1:0-10459 GCA_031762895.1 Corambe burchi
AAAACTACACAGTTACTTCTAATGCAATGTAACAGTTGACCCGTGAGCACACACAATCCAGATAATAGCCAGGTCACTGCATAAGCTAAAAATAAAAAGCGAGAGTTGCAGCAGGCAGTCGATGATAATAATTGATGATAATAGCGACTAGTGGCTATTGACTAGGCTAGTAACTTAGGGCTAATGGTGATAAGCAATAGTCAAAACGTAAAGGTTGCTTAAGTGAACTATAAAAATATTGCTTTAAAAATTATGTAAATAACTGTAAATAACTGTCCATCACGTATGAAAGAATGCACAATTTTAATCCAGGAATAATGAAAATAAAGAAAATAATGAAATTATATATCCACAAATGAAAAATAATCAATGTAAAAACAATCAAAAAATAATCCGCAGAGCCAGTGTGAAACACAACCTTCCACCTCGAAAGCAACCGTAGAAATTAACTGGTGCTTAGAGATGGTAACAAAGCGTAGATAGATCTAGCTCTATTCAGCGTCCACCCTTAACTCAATGCATCAATGCAACATATTGTTATACACAATAAAGCAAATGTAGCAAACTCAAGATTTAGTGATTGTTTTTCTTAAGTATTATAACATAAAAATGGAGTGAAAACATATGAATCACTTAAAAATATTTTACTATCATTTATCACAGATAAAATGAATGGTTATCAGAACATTATTGATGACGATTAAGTTTTGCTATGACAAAAGATGTATATTATATATACCTAATACAAACGTCCACTAGGTAACACATGCAACTCAGCAGAGTTTAGTCAGAGAGTTGTATGTGTTTCTCCGGAGAATCCTGTTGCACTAGAAATAGTAAAACAAATTTTAAAACATAGTACATCACAAACGATAGTCAAATAATATCCAATTTGGAAGTAAACACCTCACACTTGCAAAAAATGAAAGCTCAGGAGAAGCATTATCTTGTTGAGGATTTGTCATGATTTGTGGCAATTCCAGATTCATTCCAGGCACAGTTGCTATATCAGGAATAACATGATTATCACTTTCTAATTGATTATGATAATTTCTTTCACCATTTTGCTGGTCTGAGTTTGATGTTTGTGAATCCCTTTCTCCAGGTGGTAAATTATTTCTGCAGTCAATGTTCACAATTCCACCAATATTAAATTCTCTAGAATTAGTCAGACAGGAATGAACTGATGGGTCATTAAATGCAGAGTTATTAGTATTAATTTCACCGTTATTTCCCATTGGTAATATATTATTTCCGTCATTCATTCCTAAAAGCATCATGTTATTTGCATCTGTTGTTGATTCAGGATTATTAAGTGCATTATCATTAACAATTTCCATATGATATCCGCTGTCACTCATGGGAGATAAATTAGAGTTTTCAAGCTGTGAATTTACAGTATCATTATTAACAACCGTATTATTCTCACAGTTTTGACTATCCTGAATATTATGATCAATTCGAATAACTTGACCACCTTGATCATGGACATTGTCGCTTATATTGAATTGCATATTTTCACCGTTAGGATCATATGATGTATATGAGGGAGGTGGATCCTCTACAACAGTTTGGCCTACAACTTCCTTAACTTGAGTTTGACTTTCATCATGCATATTCTGATACCTCTGATCAGGAAGAATATTCATTCCTAATTGAGGAGGAGCGTCATCCTGTGTATTTAAATTTTCACAGACGTTATCTTGCTGCGTGATTTGACCAAGGCAGTTATTTGAATTTGATTCAGTCATGCAATCTGTATTCTCTTCCTCATTGCTTACATTTCCTAATTTTAGATTTTCCATCTGTGGGCATGCCTCACTTATGTCAGCACTGGGAATACAAAACGATTCATCAGAATTTGAGTGGTCAGCTTGTTCATTGTCATCAAGTAAACAAGAAATATTGCTTTTGTCCTCGTCTGGTTTGGATGTCGGACAGTTATCGAAAAGATTTACGCTGGATGCATTTCCCGACAAATTTGAACCAACAGTAGCAGTCTGATCTTCACCATTATTATCAGATGACATAGTGAGGGTCAAATCAGAAAAAGTTCCTGTCTCTTCAGGAAACTTCATTTTGTCGGATAATTTCTCTTCAGCTCTCCTTTGCTCAACGACGCAAGCTTTTTCACCTGTGAAAAATAAAATAAAATAAAAATAAAAATAAAGAAAAAAGACAAATTAATCCAATCATCATTACTTGCATCAAAATAAGACTTTATTCAAGATCCAATAGCAACAGAGGAAATGAGTAGATACAAGGAAAAAAATTGGTCAGTCAGGTATTTATAAACATATATACAGTCAATTGACAGGATTCACTCAAACTTAATGCTATTTCTGAGTTTACGCTATTCCCAAGGTCATAAAACAGTGATTATAGGCTACTCAGTTGCATGAAATAAGAATTAGAATATGTTTTTTGATTACTTACGTCGAGTACCTGTTACTCTTACTTTAATATGACCCAATCCTGACAAATGCTGATCTTTAACAACAGAGGGAAGTCTGAATGTTTGTTTAATTTCATGTTGTGCTTTTGTTTTTTCTTTAACTTTTTTTGTGTCGAGTGATATGAACATGATAAACAAAAAGCCCACATAAAAGGCTGGGTGAAAAATCTTACACTTTTTCCGAGTTGACCTCTTATGGGATGTATGTATCTTTCATTTAAAATTTATGGACTCAAAGAAAAGTAAAAAAACAGGGATTAAGTGTTCTTACGTTATTTCCTAGTTAACACTATTTTCGAGTCTACTCTATTTCCGAGTACGCTACTCTCCTGTTCTATTGTATATCAAAGCTCTTCAAATAATAAACTTTTTGAAACAATGTTCTAGGAATGAAAAGAAATTCAATGGTAAAATGGGGATGATTCCTACCTGAAGAGTCTTCTGGATTAATTTCCTTTTGTTCAGATGCCGTAACAGTGGGAGGGTAGGCATCTAGAACTAGAAATAAAGAAAGAGTCAGCTGTATTGAAAAACATACATTAGATAAATTTTTATGACCTGTCACTGTCACAATGAGTAGGTACACAAAGTATGGATTGCTAAAAATAACTCTATCCTCGGATGAAGGGGATTATGTCAATTGTTAGCCAATTTCTTTTCCTTCTTCATTTCACATTGTTTATTTCAATAACACATCATGATTAAACATCTAAACGCATTTTTCCTATCATTATTTGAGGTTTAAAGGTGCTTTTTTAAACTAATAAATTCTTTATTAAAAAAAAGCGCAACAAAAAGAACAACAACTTAACTTTTCTTAGAAATAAAAGTTAGCAATTATAGATATAATGTAATACATATGATTACATCATGACATATAAACGAAAACAACTCATTAAAACTAAGGCAGGATGGACAATTCAGAAACTTATCATTTCAATACGATAATATTCCTTAATTAATGTTTAGCGTGGAATACATTGACATATAATATCATAATAGTCATAAGTTTATTAACAAGTCGTGGTATCCGCAACTTGATTGTATATGCCGTATTTCTTTGTTTTTGTTCTTCCTTACATCATTTATGCTAATCTCAAAAAATCCTTATCAGTTTTTTTAGAGTAATCATCAGTTCGAGCATATTGTCTATTTTCATCTTGCAGTGAGTTTGGAGCTGTTCGCTTTCGTCATTCCAGTTTGCCATGTGTCTTTGTCGCATTTTGGCATACAGTCTATCATCGAAAGGATTATTTTTAACGAGAAATATGTGAATTCGGCAGTCATTTGTATTATACTCTATTATGAGATCTTCAGTTTCGGCCAAGATTGATTGTTTATCTTCCCAAAAGTCTGATAAAAGTTTGATAATTTTAATGTTCCGATCGTCATGTGTTATTAGCCTTGCTGTTTCATGGTTGATGCGTCTAAAAATCTGAACATGCATGGGATCACAGTCCATTTCATTCAAATGTTCGTCGCAAGTTTTATGACTATCTTTATGGTAGCGATAATAGAGTTGGCTGTGTTATCATCAGAACTCTCGTCTGTTTCTGAGCTATTGCTTTCCTCACTTATTGGTGAGTCGATTTTCGTCGTTACTTGTATTTGGCAAACTTCGTCACTTGAATGTGTTATTTTAGACGTTGTTAATATTGAAGATTCGGTCCTATGCAGTTGATCAGTAACTGAGGATAGATCTAAGCCACTGTCTTCATAATGTGTTGATGGTAGGGGCGAATTACCCGAATTGCTACACTCAGTGCGTTGTGAGTGAGTTAACGATTGGGGGATTGACACATCAGGAATCAAATCATGATTATGAGTCAACACAGGTGTTGACACGGTGATTGGCGTTGATACGATAGGCTTGACTGTAGTAGACTGATAACGATAATGGCGACTGTTATGGTGTGTTAGATCCATAGCCTCGCATGTAGTAGTAGGCAGTTTATCATCGTCGTCTTTGTGTGGATCTAAAGTAGATGATGGTTCTGTAACAGTTTTGTTATTCGATCTTTGGTGATAATCATGTTATCTTTTCATGTCTCTTATTTTCTCAGATGGCGACTTCCTTCTATAGCTCACAGGATGAAGCCTACTGTAAGTTACTCGCGTTACTCTCTATATTAGTAGCAGCATCAAAACGTAGGATGATGACTCCTTTCTCGGTATTTCCTGCGATCTTGTATGATGAGAGCGTTGATTGCTGTAACATTTGATTGATAACACAATCCAAAATTGCTGGAAGTCCAGTAATTGGCATCTTGTCGTAAATAATCCGTGTAAACTATGAAATTAGAAGTATCAATCGAGAACTCTCATCACCCACGTCCTCCCTGTTGGATAGCCTAGCCGGAAATGACGTTTAAAGGTGCTATATCCTTATTACTGCAAATTTCTATTAAAAATTCCTTTTCCAGAGCTATTGACTAAGACATCTACGAATGAGCAACTATATTGATCTAAAACTGGTTTCATTTGAAAGAGGAAATATTTTGCACTCTTGTTCACCCATCAATAAAATAAGGAGCTAGTTTCTTCAGACTCAGCAAAAGTAAAATTGGTGTAGAAAGCAAAGCAAACTATCACACAAAAGCTATACATGCCTAGTAAGAGTTAGGGCACTACTCCTATCTACCCTATGCTTGGTAACGAGCACAGGGCTAACTTTGTTATTCAGGGATTTTTCATTACTGATGATATATGAGAGGGAAATAAATTATAGGGGACAACAGACAAATGCTGCTATTCAGGAGTGATACTATTCTGAGGTTTCACCATATAACATAAAAACTCACATTGAAATTCTTATTTTCAGGAATTTTAAATGTATGCAAAAAAAATTAGGCGATTGATCTTTAACATTACTGTATGAAACTATAGTAAAATATTTACCTCCTTGAATGAGAGCAACTGTTTTCTCACATTGACCAATTTTTCTTGCTACTTCCAAATATTTGAACCAGAATTCATCTCTTTGCAACAAAAAATCAAGCAGATCACCATTAGCATACATCGGGCCTTTATTTTGGAATAAAGCTCTTATCCGCTCCTGCAAAATGTCAACAATAAAAAAAATAACACTAAAAATGTGAAGCTCTTATCCGTTCCGGCAAACATGTTACAGAAAGAAAGAAAAAATCACATTAAAAATGAGGCATCAATTTTTTTTTTCAATAAACATATTTGACACCATATATTTTCTCTTCAAATTGTTCAAAACAATGTTTCCCTAGCCATAAAAGGACAATACTTTGGAATATTTTATATGTAAAAGTCGTCAACACTTGAAATGAAAACAAATCACTAGATCTAAGATTTGCTACAGCCAGAATTGCATTGTTGTCTATTCCACATAAAAAGAATATTATGTCCAAAGATTGTTACAACCAAATTCGCTACATAAGAAGTGAACTGTAGTGACATCATAAGATTTATGCAATCTTATGTTTTATTAAAGGCCAGAATAAAAATCAAGTGCATTGCATAAGCACTATTAAAGCAATAAAAAATACATATCATTTAAGTTTAACATTTTCATAGAAAATTTCTTTGGGACTAGGACAAGATATACTGTTTTCTGTCTAATCCTTTTAATAATTTTATAGCATAATTTTAAGTACCTTTTAGGCGTTATCTGGAAGTATGTCATATTTTTTGCTTGTGCTGTTGGTAATGTATTATGATTTATATTTTTATAGTGAGCATGTGTGTTGAATCTATGTGCCAATGAGTATGTACAATTATGTTCTAGGGTATATATGTCACATGCATATGCATGTAATTTTCTATGTGTGTTTAAAATGTTTAATTCTCATGTAGTTATGTCCCTTCAATTGAAAGCGTGTATGCATCCCATCATAGTTTTGTATGAGTAGGTTATTCGTCTGTATATGTTTATAAATATATACAGTGAATGCTCATACTTTTTTATGAACATTTCGTTGTGGTAGTAGTGATCATATTTTTGCTAGTGCATCTGCAATTTCATTGCCCTCAATTCCACAATGTGCAGGAATCCATTGCACAGTGTCCACTTTTCAACTATTTTATTTTGTTTTGTTTGGGTGTTCATTTTTGAGGCATTTATATATTTCGTACATTTTAACAGTTGCCTTCTTCCTTCTGTATCTTAGTGGTTTGACATTTGTATGAATTTTGCAAGCGGCAATTGGTGTAGATATCATTCCACCATTTTAAATCTCACTGCATCATTTTCGATGATGTCTAAGGATTTTTGAGCACTAGCACTACTCATTGATTGGAGGAAGATGCAGTCTGATGCTGATCTGACGTATCCCAAGTAGAGAAATCTGAAGGTATCTCGGTCTGATCCCCAAAAAGAAGTAGTTTATTTTTTAACAAGCCTCATTTTAGATACACATTTTTGCTTAATATTTTCCATGTGTGCATTGAAGTTAAGTTGACAATCTAATGTGACTCCTAGATAGGTAGGGTTATCCTCTCTCTGTAACTGTAATAAGTCTTCACCAAGTTTTAGCTGCGGGTTAAACTAGTTTGCTTCATTGCTCTTGGTGAATGTGGTAAACACACTTTTTGTGGTATTTACTTTCATTTTCCACTTGTTGCAGTATATATGTAACATGTTAAGTGTAAGGTTGAGTTCTCTTTCGTTAAGTTTGATCAATTTTGATGAGTAACAAAAAAACAAGATCATCTGCAAAAAGCGCCTTCTGTGCATTGATAGCAGTTCATAAAAAAAAATAAAAAATTATAAAGTACCACTAAGAGATGATTCCTGAGGGAGCCCTTCTTCAAGAGATTTTTTGTGGGATACGAAAGGTTTTGGCATGTCTGAATTAATTTTTTAGTCAAGAAATTCTTTATCCATTAGTACAGTTTTTATTGGATACCAAGACGTTGTATCAACAGGAGAAGCCCTCTCCTCCATACTCTGTCATACGCTTGTTGAAGATCTATGAATATCGCTGAAGTATGTTTTTGATTTTGGAAGCTGCCTTGTTATTTCTTGGGTTAATCTGAATAGCTGGTCTTCAATGCATCATCCTTCTTGTCTAAAACCTGCTTGGTCTTGGTGAAGAAAGCTATTTCTTTCAAGCCACCAATACAGTCTTTTGTAGATGATTTTTTTTCTGCAAGTTTACCAAGAGCTGAGGTAAGGGATATCGGTCTGAATTTTTTTTTGATCTTTTGGTTATTTTCCTTCTCTTTGGAATTGGCTTTATGACTGTTTTCCATATTCGTGGTAGCTCTGATCGAGACCATGTCTTATGCATTAATCTCAATAATTATAGCTTTCTTCGGTGGCCAAGATGCATTATCATTTTGTTGTGTATCTTATCAGATCCCATTTGTTTGCCTTTTCTTAATTGTTTTATGGCAGTTTCTAATACATAATAAGTCAAGTTTTCATCAAAGAGGGATTCTTCACAATCTGAATGTTTTTCTTTGGTTTTAAGAATTTTGGATTAGCCTTTGTCAAATTTTGTCTTGGGGGAGGTTTTGTTTACGAACACATAGTATTCATTAAAGTTATTCGCCTTCTGGAGCTCTTCTTTAGTTAGTCCATTTGGTGTTGATATAAGTTGGGTGTTGGGTTTCCATCTAGAACCGCTCAAGTTATTTATCATACCCCAGGCTTTCCGTCTGTCTTTTCATAGATCTAGTCCTTCACATGTTTCTCTCAATGATGTTCGTTTTGAAACCCTGATGAGACGTTTAGTTTGTGTTGTGTTTGGAGGTTTTGGTATCTAATCCCGCTGGACAGAGTGGGATTTCATTCAACATCTTTCCTTGCCAATCGTCGTAGTTTTTGAGCCTCTTCAATATCCTTGTTCCAGTATGGTTTATATTTTCTGCTTCCATTGTTTGTTTTGTCGCATCGAGGTAACTAAGTTAGTACATTTGTTGATGTTGTGTTGATTACCGTCTGTGTTACCCAACAGTATGTCAGATATTGATGCGTAATGTGCTTAGTCTGCTTTCTGGAAATTGTATAGAGTTTTTCTACAGTTTGGTATGGGGTGGGATTTCATTGATATTTTGGTTGCACTATCTATTCCAACGAGGGTTTCTGTTATGTACCTTCCTTCCAGGTCTGCTGATATAATGGTCAAATCAGGTCGACTTCCAGTACCATGCGCCTGATGATGAGGGTAGGTGGTGTTTGTGAATTTTGCAGCATTATCAACTTCTTAAAGTCACAAAAAAATTTTCGATGTTCTTTCAATGGCATTTCTATCATCATAACCCTACTGAGAAGAATGTCCATTGAAGTCTCCAGTTAGAATAGTTCTGGTGAATTGTATCTCACTGAGATGGTTGAAGTCATAATCCACACCTGGGGGCTTATATGTATTATTGATGGTAAGCTTTTCACCGTTGAACCATATTTGGCTTTTCTGTATCTTAGCGGCTGCTCCGATGTTTAGTTGTTTCACAGTGCCTTGGATATCATTTCTGATGAAGGTTCTAATACCTTGGCATTGGTCTTGACATACACAAGAGTAATCTGTGTATCCTGAAATGTGATAGTTTGTCATAGCACAGTGGTTTAATGTCTCTTGAAGAAGAGCTATGTGAATTTTGTGATCTATTAGCATTTTTGAAAATTCTACCTTTCAATTGTTAACTCATTTACATTATTTGCTTGAAGGATGTTGAATGTAAAGGTCTCTATTGTCAGGTTTTGTTTTCCTATCATACCTCTTCGCATACTTTTCACTTGTGAGAGGACAAGTTGGCCTCCCTCAGCGCGGACATCAGTACTCGGGGCGATGTCCGAACCCGCACATAGTTCCATGACATTATACACTGGTGGGTCTATGAAATATAATTTCAGACCCTATAAATTATGATATAAAATGCTATCAATTGAAAACTCACTCCAAGAAAGGGGAATTCATGATGTACAACTGCCTCATCTACCAACGTGTATCATATTACAAGAAGCGGCGCAGCAACTAAGTTTAACGTGCTGAACAGCCGTGGCTAGCCTAGAGAAAATTGATAACTCTATTGTATTACTCCTCTATGAAAAACATTGGTTGCGGGTTACCTTTATCTCTACCTTTTACGTTCTCATTTATTGTTTCCCACTCTTTATATAATTTTTTATCCTCTCCTAGCAAAAATTATATTTTATTGATTATGTATGATAATAATAATAATAGTTGAAAATATTTTAATACTTAAGATGAACAATGCTTCAAACAAACTTTACAATGAAGATATCTAAGATATAAAACATTTTAGTTATTCGGAGAATAGAACATAAATCAATCTAGATATATAGAAGCCAAGTTTCTAAGAATAACAAATAAACATAAAACAATAAATAAATTATAATATCAATTATGAAATCTTAAAAGAAGGTAAAAAAATTATTATGAATTAATAAAAGATAATCAAATATAATTGAATACATGCAACAAATTATTTTGACACAAGAATATTGTAACTCAATTAAATATGTTCGAGTATCATTTTTGACGTAAAAGGAATTTTTCTAATTTTTTTTTAAGTTGCCTGTTTTTTCGGGGTTTTTTTACCAATTTCAAACCACTGAGGAATAAATGTTAACATAAGACATCCTAGTTTTTCTCTCATATTTGAACAGACAAGCTGTCTGTCAGTTCTTACTCATCCTAGGATTAGGGGAGTGAAAAACACATAACAAATATTTTCTTCCACTTGGATTCAAAACTAGATTATATGATTCAAGAGACAAACATTTTATTACTAAGCCATAAATACCCTAATCATTATAATTTTGGAAGCATGCTCTAATAAAAACTTATATTAAAATCCAACATTGATGAAGACACCTTATGCCATAATATTCACCAAACAATAAATATACATATATAATATATCTAAAAAATAATAACATAATAAATTATTAAATTGTAGATTATCTTTGATGGATAACAGCAAAGGCACTAAGTTCATCAAGTGCTAAAATCCATATCACAGGATTGGACATGTCAGCAGCTTTCGACACAATCGATAGAAATGCAT
>JAUEKR010065051.1:0-10459 GCA_031762895.1 Corambe burchi
CTATACGGTCAATGCAGGGGGTGACTTTTGTGAGTTATTTCAGTTTTAATTTTATTCAGATTATTATTAGTAAAGTGATTCCAATTTTTGTTTTGTTTTATCATCATAATCATTAGGTATATATTTAGATATTATTTTAATAAATGCTGGTATGCATAATGAATATAAATATAATTACTGGTATATAAATTATAAAGGGTGAGAGGAGAGGAACTGAATTGTCTTGGGTGGGAGAAAACTTGTTTCCGATGCTGAATGCCAATTAAAATTTAATTTAAATTTTCTCTGACCTAATTAATTGAACAAGGCTTAATTGAAGGCTATAAATTATTTTTGAGGTCTGAATAGCTTATACATCGCGATTTACTCTGATATTTCACTGATTATCAATAGCCTTCATTTGCGGCCCATTCCATGAATCTGACCCCTGATTTTATTGATGATAAATCTGTTTGTTCGATTATGACATAGTACTTTTAATTATAATGGTCGTGAGTCGTGACAGGATCTTGTCTTTCCACTGTCTCTGCAATCTCATAATTTCACATATCTGTCACTCACAGTTACTATATGTGTCAACCTGGTTTTTGTTATAATAGTAATAGTTCTTGTTTTGTTAGGTTTTCTTAAAATTAAGTCTTTTTCCCTTATTTGAACATCCTATAATTTTACTTTTATATCACAAGGTGTGATATAAAAAGATTTGACTGGGAGTCAATAATATTATTTTTATTTCTATGGGATAATTATAAATTTGTTGCTAGTCAATTGTTTGGTTTCTACGTTTCATCATTTTTATTGTTACTTATTTTTTAAATAATCACTGGTGCTGATATTTACGTTCATGATTTGTGATGATTTCTTTTTAAAATAATCAGGCATTACTTTGGGTATGGGGGTATATGTTATCACTACTACTACTACTATGATGCATGAGTTCAGCAAAAATAATTACACCAGCTTTATGAATGCATTATAGTGTTGACGACCATGATATTATATTTGCATTTGAGTCCGCTTAAGGTAAACAATTTGTCTCATCAAAATGCTATTGTATATGTTCATCAAACGGTACTCATGTGAACAGCACTATAAACTTTTGAACCTCTATATAAGAAGAATAGACATAGATCTAACATATTCTAGAATTCTATTTACTGTAATTTATAGGAGGGATACAGTATAAATATTATTCCATCTCATAATGTGCCGAAAGTGGAAATAGGACAGTTGTATCCTGAGCTGTTCAGATATATATAGTTAACTTTTTGTTAGGTAAAGTGGAATCCTATTATAACGAAATAGAGGGAACTGGTAGAAAAACGCGTTATATCAGTATTCTTGTTATAAGTATATGAAATAAGGGATCTAGGTGTAAAGACTATTACTCGGTACTACATAATATTAGATCACAAGTGATATTATGTTACTCAGTCTAAGTCTAGCCGATCTCGTGCAAGACGTTATGCTTCTCCGTTCATTCCAATATTTCCTCTCCACTGCAGTCTTATTTCTTTTGGTTTGATTTCACGACCAGAGAAGTTTTATTTATTATTTATTAGCATACATGCTATCCATAGAAGCAGCAATATTCTGTTATTGTGTTTGTACAATTGCGCTATAACTGTATTTTATTTACAAAAGACGGAAAAGCAGTATTTTACAATAGTGTTGTTATAGCATATTCCTGGTTATTTCAGGACTTGTTATAAGGGGATTCCACTGAACTGTTTTTAGATTTTACTCAAATTCAGATCTTTTGTTTTCTGTCTCACTGAGTTAATCTTAAGCGGACTCTAGTGTAATAATGTTTTTTGGTATTGTTTTGTTATTCTAATACTAATAATTCAATTCAATTGTACCGTACTGAGTTAGGTCCCTTTGTGATCTATGCATTCAAATTTTATTTTTATGATGCTTGTAACTTTTTGCTTCATTTTTCTTTACAATTATTGCCGTGTAGGCCTATATATCATGTGATATGTATCAGTATCAGAATTCTTTGTCGACATTACATGCTAAATAATATGATTGGTTTTGACAAAATTCAATTTAAGAATTTACTGTTTGATTATATTTTCTATGCTCTTCTAGCATCAGTTAAGAATCAATGCACCTTCTATTACTATTAATGCAGTTATCCCTGGCGTTAAATGATAGTATTTTACATTGTATAATCTTAATTGCTCAACTTACACTTACACAAAAATCAATGTATGTATTGTCGACAATGAACTCTTGAGCTACATTCACTATGGATTTGATTAGCTGTGATTATGTTTTTAATGTTTTATCTTTTATTTTAATTTTTGTTTCACAATTACTAGTAAAACCAACACAAATTAAGAAAAAATCGAATCTTATTTTTAATTATACAATTTTCATTGTAGATTGACAATTATGGATTTTTGTTGGGTTGCTTAGCTATATTATTGCTTTGTTTATGTTTTAGGTTCTTGTTATTCAATGATTATTATGTTGCTGTTGTTGAAAAATAAACGCCTTGTTGTGAAATATCAATAATTACGAGTTATTTCTTAATTTGTTGTCATGGTTAATTTTAAAATAAAATGTATTTGCCTGTTAAAAATGAAAAAATGGAAGACAAATATTTGGTTTTAACATCAGCATTTATTTTTATAAAAATGTGGGCCTACATATATGAAGTCAATTACCCAAATTCCATCAATAAATAAGGAAAATGAAAGGCTCATTGTCATTTATACATTGATAATGTACATTAGGGCAGGAAAAACTTAAGCCACTGCGCTGGAAAAAAGATTTATCCATATTTAACTATTTTTTAAATTTTTTTTTTTATTAAAGCTATGGTATGTATAATTTGTTAAAATAAAAGTTTCATTTAAATACTGTTTCCTCTCCTGATAGCAACATTTGTTTTCTGCTATATTCATTTGTAATATTAATCTCTAAATAATTTCATCTCTGGATAACAACGTAATTATTTGGTCCCAATCCAAATTGTTATCAGACATTTCAATTTCCACAGTATTGGTGAATCTTTTTTTCCAGTAAAGAGACTTAAGTTGCCCTATCATACAGGGTTTTTCAGACTTCATTCTCTCTGACTCGTAATCATTCCATCTTTTTCTTTTTTTTTCTCTCTCTCATACTCATACCAAATATCAATCACAATTCATTCTCTTTATTCGTTTCCCTCTTGCCTGTAACATGCACTCTCGTTCTTTTATATTAACTCACTCACTTCATTCTAAAAATGACAAGAATAAAGATCATGAAAATTAAAGTATACAGCAACCTCCAGTTAATGACATTACACATGACCGCAGAATGATGAATCAGATGTTTTCATTATTAAATGATACATACAGAGGTTCAAACAAAACAAATCATTTTGCAGAGATTTCTTTGTCAGAAATCATACATTCATAAAATTAAGTCATAATTTCCAATTATTATAATCCAAATAAACATTATTTACATGTAATGATTGAGTGCTTTGCAAAAAAATATTCTCTAGATGCAATTACTGATAGCTCAAACACTAATTCAGTTTTATTTACAGCTAGTTTAATCCTTGCTTAATACGAGGCCATATCGAAGATGGAAAAGTTAATTGTTTTCAGTAACTTGATAAGTAAGTAGATGAAAACTGCCATAGACCTCTGTAGTTATAATTTAAGCTTTATGTCACTAGAACAAGGCTTAACTAAGACCACTTCGTTTCTCACTCTTCCTATAGATGGCAATTTTTATTTACCTTACAAGTTATCTGGAATAGTAACTTTAACAGCTTCACTATGATAAAAGCTTAAGAAAGGTGGTAGCTGACACCTATCTTAAGATTAAAAAACCTGGATATTCTTAATCTCCTAAGCAAGTATAGATTGAACTGAGTAGACTGTTAAAAGCCTAGACTATAGGAGACCTTGAAAGTTCTCTTTAATTCAAATCAAACACTGAAGGAAATCATCATAGTGCAAATAGTAATAGTAGACACTGTGCACAAATTTCCATCATCTTCAATTCATTATTTTGTGTATAATTATTTGAGAAGTTTCTTATAGGGTAATCAATCAATCATCCAATTCTTCCTCGTCACTGAAGTATGCATCTTTCTTGTAACGCTTTCGTCCGTGAGATGATTCAGAAAAACTGGAACTTCCTTCCATGTCCTTAGCCATCATTGCTTGCTGAAATAAGATAATAATTAATATTATGCATATACTATAAAACAAATATATATATACATAGTACTATTAACTTCACTCGTAGCTTACTCAGTTGTATCGACCATTTACCATCGGTTGTGATTATTCATAGGTTACGCTATATAATATCAATAATCAATAGCAGAAATGACAGTATTAAATATTTTACCCTTGGTCTATACAGTGTGTACCTGCTTAACACCAGGTTCCACTCTTGCTCAGTTAAAGATAAAAAATTCCAGACCAAAACAAAATTGAACATTACAGTGGATCTCGATTATTGCAACATCGGCTGTAGTGAAACCTCGATCATTACGAAGGATCTTTAATGAACATTTTTTCTCCTTATTAAATGATGGTATAAAAACCTGATGTAGCGAACATCAGCTGTCCAAGACCTCGGGTATAGCAAAGCTGTTAGTTAAAACCTAAGGTCTAACCAACGGAAAAAAGTGTATACCTGACTGATTTTCTGCATTGCGATGCCAAATGCTGCGTGGATGGACTGAGTAGTGAGTTGGTCATTTTGCAGGGGAGGGTGATTGATTGCTACAGTCATTAATTTTATTACTATCAGTGGGCAGTGTCACATGGTGTCTAGCCTACACAGACAGACTAAAACGTTTCTATTTGAGAGAGACGGTGCTGAAAGTGTGAGACATCTTAATCTTAACATTTTTATATGTGTTGTGTGTGCACACTCCAATAAAAGTCCAAGGCTTTGCAGATTCAACGAACTGTTGTTGACGCGTCACCGTAGGCTCACGCGACCTTTCCCTACTCTCCCCTCTCTCTCTTTCTTTCCGACTGATTGTCGTGACTCGTAGCAGCTTCTACCAATGATGCACATTTTGTGTAATTATGTACCCAATTTCATTCTTCAGTGGGTGAAGAAAGAGAAATCTTAAAATAAGTTAAAAGCCTAAGTAGGGATGAGAAAAAGAAAGGGTTACATCTAGAAGAAAAAAGAACTTGTAATCGCCATAAGGAGTACTTTATTCATTCATAATCTACAGGTCAATCATCACATAACAAAGCCTTGGTTATAACAAAATTGTAACCCAGGCCCAACAATTTTGTTATATCCAAGGCCCACTGTATTAAGACCCATAGAGATCATATTTTCATACCTTTCTTTGTGATTAAGATTGCCTTGTTACAAAATTCAAGACTTTACACCTCGTCCCAGAATTTAACATAGCAGCAATTTAATAATTAATTGTTGAACTCAAGGGGTAAGCGTAGTGAATATGACTGGGATCTGGAATAATCAGATAATTTCTTATGTCAGATGGGTTAAAAATCTTACATCAGCTGATTGGATATAATTTTCCAGACCTACTCCAGATGTTGAACAGATTATTTAAAATTCCAGATCTTGAATAGATTATTTAAAACTCCAGATTTTTCCCAGATTTTCAGGGAACCCTATTAACATTAACAAGGTATACAAAAAGAAAGCATTAATCAGGGTAAGGGTAATTTTTTTCTCTAGAGGGGATGAAGAGGAGTTATCTTAAGCAAACACAATTGAGTAGTATTGATAGCAATAGCAATTTTAATATTTACCTGGAATTTGATAGCAGTGGCTAGGCTGTCTTCCATTGCATTTGCTTCGGCTGTTGTAACTTCATCGTCAGATGTGTATACCCTGATGAAAAAGGAAAAAATTTTTGTAAAAAAAAACAAAATATAACAATCATAGTTAAGGCATACAATGGAACCTCTTGATAACGACATCGTCTGGGATCACAGCATTATGTTATTATCCAGAGTGTTATATAAAGGTTTTTCATTACTAACAAAATGTACAGTGGACTTCTGTTACAGCGATTTTCGGATAAAGTGATCGCTTTTTCATGGATAGTAGGCCCCTTCACACTAATACTAAATACAACGGGTGTAGCAACTGTTTTTCTTGCTCCCCAATGACATTGCTCCAAGCTTTATCGACTGTATAGTAAAATACAGATTTGGGACTACAGGAAATGTTATTATCCAGAAATTGTTCATGTTCGGACTCAGGCTTGTTGTCATAAGGTTACACAATATTGATACATTTAAAATTTAAAGTAACAACTCTGGCCACTACGTTGAAACAAAGATTTATATGGATACTTAAATACTATTCAAAATTGTTTCATTTAGGTAACGAATGTAACATAGTCATACTCTATCATATTATTTTGTTATATTGGTATTTCAAGATAAACACAAGTGAAATGAAAATATTAGTATTTAAAAAAAAAAAAACTCACTCTTCGTCATCATTTTCATCGTCGCCATCTTTTTTCCTTTTTCTGATCTTTTTAGGAGGCGGCTCCCTTTCTCCAAAGAGATTTTTAGGACATTTGTAGCTCAAGTGACCTTCCTCCTGTTTTGAGAGAGGAAATGAAAATAGATGAATCGCTCAAAACCCATATTCAATGATAATGCACATTAAACTTTTAAATTTATATTATGATAATGGATACATATTTTAATCAAGAAATAAACCATGAAAATATAAATTAATACATTATTTTTTCAAAAAATTTATTAGTCTTAAACAGATTCCCCAGCCCGAAAATGTTTTCTATCTACATAATTAATAATATAACTAATATTTAGAATTTAGAAAATTACAGCGATAAATTAAAATTTAAAAAATCAATAAAAGGAATGGAGTTTATATACTAGATGCACTTATCCTTAAATGTAAATTGTAAATAAACTAAGTAGAAAAAAATAAAATTTTAAAAACAATGGACAGTGACATTTTTATTTGGAACTTAATTTTTTTCTTTACAATAGTAATGAGCTTCCATATTAACGACACATTTGTATGACATAATTCTGTAGTCACAAATCATGTCGTTATCGGGAGGTTCAACTATATTCCAATATTTTTTAAATCATCAATCAATAGAACGTTACATACTCCACATTCATAACAGCGGGACTTGTCTTGATATTCTCTACGCCGTATAAACTCTGGTGCCCGTCCATTATCCTTGGCTATCGTACATGTGATTGTTCTCTCAAACATCTGGGAATGTATTCATATTAATAGATACAAAGCATTGTATATTCATACATACTCAATCATAATATATACATATTATATTATATACTCATAAATATTGCATAATAATTATTGATACAATACAATTGAAGATAAAAATAAAACATACAACCGGGGCGGCATAGTATATTTCAAGACCTTTAATAACTAACAATAATAACATGCAGAGTTTTAATTGATGAACTTTGATGGATAAAAAAAATACTTAAGTCACAAAATGTTGATATTCAATTAGGCAATTAAATTGATTAAAAAATATAGAGATTTTAATTGCTGAAAAGGAATATTTGTTCAGAAGAAGAGAATCATAAAAGTAAAGTAAACATAATTTAAGAAATGGCAGCAGTTGACTGTATTTGTAATAAACGCGATTGAAGCTATTTTCGGAATTTATCAATCCTTTTTTCATAAGACAGCCTCTACACAGTGGTTGTTGCTAACTTCAGATGTAGCAATCATTTTTCTTGTCCATCAACAACTTTGCTACAAGCGTAGTCGACTACATAATTACAATATTTGTTGAAAAGCATATATCCTCTTCAAATATTAATCCTAATTCTGCAATGTTTCAATCAATAATGTTATAAGTGAGCAGCAGAATATAAAAAGTATGAATTATTCTGTATTGTCGGTTAATATTGATTTTAAAGTGAGTATTATATACAATTAAATAAAATAATTATATTATAAAATATAAAAAATGCATACATAAATATAATATCACTAGTCATAGATGGATTTTTGGTAACATAAAAATAAATGCATTAAATGAAGTTGGTAAATCGTTAATGATAAACATAACATGACTAACAAAATGCATACAATAACAAAATATACATTTATTTTTTAAAATTACTCACTTTTGTCTTGTTTAAAGCCTTGACAGCAGAAGAAGCTCCATCTCTATCAAGAAAAAGAACAAAAGCTACACCTTTGCTTTGCCGAGACACTTTGTCTTTCATTACAGTCACTCTGTTGAAAATGAAATATACACACAGAGAGACAAATTACAAAATACATTTATAAAATTATCCTTAGCTGTCTTCTATTATTATGATTACTACTAATATTACTACCAATACTGTCATTATTATTATTAATACTAATATTACTTTAACGATTACTATTGCTACCCTAACCACACACAAAAATTCCTCTTCTAATGTTACTATTACTTTTACAATTTCAATAACAGCAACCGCTAAGAGTACCATCACAACTTTATTATTTCTTTCATTTCATTTTTGATTGGGTGCAAATGTACATTTGCATATTATATCTTAGTGTTTATATAAGGTTTTTCTTTCTTTAAGTATCGGTTGAAGTGCAGAGAGTATAATGCAATCAAATTTCATTTACAGGCATTAATTGCTAGTCGATTTAATATACACGGCTGTCAATTTTATGCTGAATTTTAAGATTTCAAATAGCTTTAAAAAAAACGAGGGGACAGATTAGATTGCAATAAAATGTATGACATTATAGTACAAAATACAATATTCTTAAAACATCAATGAATACATCAACATAAAACTTACTTGACAACTTTCCCATATTTTTGGAAAATTTGGTGAAGGTCACTGTTAGTTAAAGAAAATGGCAAATTAGATACATAAACTGTGCTTTTGCTAGGTGCAAGTTTGCTACTCATGTTTAAAAAGGGCCTATTTGCTGGAGACTAGTCTTATCAATCTGGGGAAAAAAAGAAATTAAGGATTTACTTAAGACCAGTTTCTATGCTATTAACAAGATGAATGATCCCCCCTCCCCTAAAAAAAAACACTATAGCAGGGCCTAAATTTGCATAAATTAACATTCATTAGTTTTGACAGTAATGTGCAATAAATTATAGATGATTGTGGAAGTTACATTGGATATAAATCACAACCCTGAAACTGACTGTGCAAAACAATGACCATTTATGCGCGTTCGCAGGGAATGTTTATTTATTCGGTAAGGTCGTCTATCACTTTGTATTATATATAATATTATATAACTTATGGCGACATTCAAATTTGTCTTAATCGGCCGTATCTACCTCTTAATATGCATTGATGTCAACCAATCACCATTCAGACTGTGACCTTGATTCTCTCACAGGACTTTCAACTTTCAATTGCGTACTCATTTGGTATTATTATTAAGTTTCAATAGGTGCTCTTTAAATGCATAGATTTAGACATATAACTTAAATAAGAAATAATTCATGCATTTTTTCTTATGGTGGGAGTGGGGGTTCTAAAGTATCTCTCAAACCTGCACTTTCATTCAAATTTTGAATAACTTATGATATTTTTAGCTCCTTGAAAATACACAACCATTATATTCCATTGGAATTAATTTCAAACTCATCCATAGAGATTTTCACTGCAATTTTCATATTTCAAAAAAAAATTGAAGTCATTCATTGTTCAATTGCGACTTACCGTCTAGTCATTAAAATGAGAAAAGTGATTTTTGTGTGCATTTTTTAAACATAAAATCTTTAAATTGATCAATATCTTAAATCTAATTCCATCATTGGAATCATCTCATAAAGATGAATAAAATGATATATAGCATGAATGGGTTATCTCTTATTTACATGGAGCTAACGGGAGCCCCCTGCCCCGGCTTCTCATTGGCTACTAAAAATAGTAATCACGTGATGGCATCTGCGGTGAATCCTGTTGCCGAAGACTGACCTAGACCCAAAGATATTATACAACTATAGATTCAGTAGTGCCTCACTTGCAGTCCCGGTCGAATGTACGCGTAACATTGCGGTGTTGGCGGCCGTACTGAGATCAACCGACAGCGCTCGCTAGTACCTCACTTGCCAGTTAGCGTATAGCTGTTGCTAGGCCTAGTGCGCGCTGTATTTGCCTCCTCCTTCTCCTCTCCCTCTCCCTTCTCTCTTTCTCTCTTTATATCTCCATTTCTCTTTTTCTCTATCTCTCTTTATCTCTATCTCTCCCTTCTCGAGGAAAATAGACAGGGATCGTGAGAGAAAGAGAAAGGAAAAAGAGGGATAGAGAGATGGAAAAATAGAGGGAAAAGAGGGGAAGAGAGAGAGGAAGAGAGGTGAAGAGATAAAAATTGAAGAAAAGAGAGGAAAAGAGAGAGAGAGAAAGAGAGAGAGAGAAAGAGAGAGAAAAGGGAAGCGATGGGACAGGGAGAAGAGAAAAGGCGAAAAGAGATGAAAGGAGAGAATGGAAAAGAT
>JAUEKR010065162.1:0-10455 GCA_031762895.1 Corambe burchi
TTAATTTTTTTTTCATGCTTTTCAGTAAAAAAAGAAAACGAGGAGACAGAGTATATTGAAAAAGGTGTGTATATTTTCATTTTTGTGTCCCTTGTTATTTTCAGCATTTGAAAAATGTTATTAAAAAAAAAAGGAAATGCAATAATGGTTTTCCAATCATTGATTTAATATAGGAAATGCATTTCTGGTGATGAATTGATGGATTTGAATAGTTGATGATTGTCTTTACATGCTGTAAAACTTTGTTATGCCACTCTCTGATGTTGTACTGTTAGTTTGGGCCGGCAAACTGATGAGCATTCACTGCCTGGTCAAAAAAGGGTTACTGAATATGTTATTAAGTACTCATGTTAATCCACCATTCTCTAAATAATTGCTAGATTTGTGGTAGTCCCAAAGATGGTGGATCAAAAAAGTTATACTTCATATATAGTTATTGTTACATTTAAAATTATAATGATATACAGTGGACTCTGCTTGTAGCAAAGTCGTAATAGTAATAGTTATTTTCGGATGGAACGATCATGTTTCATGGATCAGCTACAGTTGACTTCTATTGTAGTGATTTTCAGATGTAGCAATCTTTTGTTCATGGAATGCCCTCATACTCATATTCAGAAATATGAAATACAAGGCAAGGGTTTAGCAAACTTCATATTATCATTATTATGTAGTGATACTTTTGTCTGGTCCCCCACTTACACTGTTACAAGTGAAGTCGGCTGTGCAGATCCAGCGTGGTTACAGTGAACTTAAGATGTAACGACTGCTTCGCTACAAGCATTATCGACTATGCTATGTGTGTTTTTATATTATAACACTCAAAATATTAACTTTTATTATCATTTTCAGCCTTGTGTGCTTGTGACTGCCACAAAGAAGTGGCAGCTCCGAATAA
Organism: Corambe burchi; assembly: GCA_031762895.1. Lineage (NCBI taxonomy): Eukaryota > Metazoa > Mollusca > Gastropoda > Nudibranchia > Onchidorididae > Corambe > Corambe burchi. The sequence goes on from JAUEKR010065162.1 coordinate 899, forward strand.
TATTGCTCCAATCAAGACATCTGATGTGTTGGAAGATAATCATGCAGACCCTGGGACAATAAAGATTGGTATTTTTGCTAAGATTAAATAAACAGTTATCACAATATATTGTTTTCTATGCTTTGTGGTTTTATTTTGTTTTGCTTTGTATTTTTTTTTTTTTTGGTTAGAATTAATGTGCTTTGTTTGGTAGCATATGTGGTACATATTAACATATTATTTTAGAGATATAATATGGCAAATGTTTTGAAATGCTATATCCTCTGCATTAAGCTAAGGTGACTTTGTTGAAGTTTCTATAAACAGGCAGAGATACTTAAGCATGGTTATTTTGTTGCCATGGTCAAGTCTAATTTATCCGCACTTTTATATATATATAGCATATTTTTTATTAACTTTTGGGTAGTGCCTTATCTACGTTCTTACCTACATATTGAATTGACTTGTGTGATTGTTCTGTTTCATGTATGTGTTTTTTTTCCTGTCATGTTATTATGTTGTTTAAGTTAATTATTAATTAATTGGATTGAATTCTTGCTTTGTTAGCATAAATTTGGTTGATTATTAAGTGGTTATGTTGTCAGTTATACACTTTCATTATACATTTTCATTTTGACTTGGGAAATTTTTAGTTAATTTTGTTAAAGACAAGTGCCATTCCTATTGAAAATTAGAGATGTGATGAGAAATAAATTATTGACTGAATTTATTTTGATGTCATTTGTTACATTTTCTAGGGCTGTTGGAACATTATTACAATGCATCTTTGATTCTAATTCTATTTTTTCTAGCTCATGATACATGTATTTCTCTAATTTTTTGTTTTGTCTTTTATTTAGTGGCTTGTTATTGAAGCACACCCTTTAATTGAGTTGAGATTAATTTCAGAATTTGAGGCCTTTGGTCCATAGTTCAAATATACATTGAATGAAATCTATCATAATTATTTACATTAATTAACATGACAATAAGGAAACCGTTAAGAACTGTTTATAATTAAACACAATCGTAACATTACAGCATTGAAAAAGAGAAAAAAAAACCAAAACAAAAAACCAACAAAACAAAGGGGGGAAAAATAAACACAATTAAAAAAAAATTATTGGACATGTTGCACTTGTCTGTCCCACTTCTATATTTTTAAATCATTACATCCTGTCTAATATACCTGGATATATCTTTTTATGGTTATAGGTTTGGGTTATGTCATCATGTAAATAGTTGTACGAGGGCACAATTATTTCATTTGTGAATATTTTTGTGATGACTTGACCGTGTACATTGAAGCGTTTTTTTCTTTGTATTTTCCCCCCTAATTTTTCTTTTTTACAAAGATTTTAATTAAATGAATACAAACTTTACTTTCAATTGTATATTTTCTTTTAGTATCTTACTTTATTTTACTTCTCTAAACCCTGGCTGCAGACATTTTTCAGCAATCAAATTGCTTTTGCAGTGAGTAAGCCTACCAATAATTATTTAATTATTTTTCTCATTCTACAGAACCACCGCCGGCTACTGTTCATATTAGCGAAGATGATGGCAATGATGATGACGAGGACGATTTTAAAGCGAACAACTACAGTTTTAGCAAGCCTTCAAATGTATGTCGTAGGCATAGTAATATATTTTTGCTATTGTTAATCTTATCTTTATTTAACTCAGAGATGAGGCTTCTGCTGATTTTTTTCTCACATGCTTATTTTTATTTAGATATTCTTTAAGTATGTCATGTCATTATAGTGTTGAGATAACTTCAACCATGTCTTACTGATTTATTTTGAGAATTCAATATCAATCCAAGAGATACTATTTTTCAATAGTTTTGTTGTCATCGTCAAGTCTGGTATAGCTGCATTTTTGTAGTATTATTTTGATTAACTATTGTATATGGATTATCTTCTTCCTTACTGGCATATTGAATGCCGATAGTATGAATGTTCGATGGTTTACATAGTACACATAGTTTAGACTTGCCAACCAGTATGATTTTGCATATTATAATATGCGCTGTGGTCGCAAATACACAAATATATGGGTATTTTTGTTAAAATATGCATTACTGATATGATGATTTTAACCTCCCCACTAACTATAACTATAACAATCATAAAACTTCTGATTCTTCTTTGTGTAATGAATCTGGATGTAGATTTCATTATATAATTAATTGTATCATATATTATTTACTGAGGTGGATAATATTTCTTTTGTGATGAAGTGAAAAGGATTATATTGATTATATTGATTTAAAAATGGATGGTATCAATTTCATTTCAGTGCGCTGAAAATATAATTCTTCATTCTGGAAATGTGAGAAATTTGGCGCATTTTTTACAAATAATATGATATTTATTGGGTGTAGTGTGAGCAGAATGGGGTTGGCAAGTCTGATAGTCTGAATGTATTGTTTTCAACTTATTGTTATTTGGTTGTGTCATTTTGGTTGATGATTGATCTGTACTTTTACAGTATTACTTTGATTAACTATTAGGTATGGTCTATCTTATTCCTTATTGACAAATTGAATGGCGATTGTGTGAATGCTTAATTGTTTATATTGTACATGTTACATGTATGTATTGTTTTCAACTGAGTGTTATTTGGTTGCGTCATTTTTTGTTGATCATTGATCTGTACTTTTAAAGTATTACAGTAGTGTCCGCCTTAATGCCCGGTGCCCGGGAAACAGACAAAACGGGCATTTGGACGGAGCGGGAATTAAGCCGGTTTTCCATTTATGCCCGATGATGATGATCGGTCATGACACCTGAGTAGGTTGTATAATGACTCTATTGTTGTTATATTGACTTCATTTGTCATAGCTTTATTTCACCTTTTGCTATCCAACACATTAATGATGACTGCTGCAATAAAGTGTGAATGGTATTGTATTGATAGATTAGGTAGCCTTTTATTTAATGGTCATACTCATACAGACGTGTAGGGAAAAGTCTGTGATATACAATGTAGCTTTGTTTAACTATTGCTCACCGTAGTCAGCAATACGCAAACTAGCCTATCCCTTTTTCTGAGGTGACTATCAGGCTCCGCCCCCTTACCTTTCTGAAGCATTTGATTGGTGCATGTCACTATGAATTTTTGATGCTGGCGCCATTAAAGGCTTTGGAAAGGGTCATCATTATGGTCGATTTCATCCTATGGCTATGCTTTTGTTGGACATCAGCCATTTAAAGGGACATGGTTATAAACTGCTTTTAATACAATTACTTGTTACAGTCCATTGTTTTAATCTTAGATTGAACCAGATATTATAAGCCATATTCCTACCATAGAACAACTCTATATGTGACTTTTATTTCATTGGAACACATACCAGATTTTTAGGACCATTGACAAAAGCGGGCATTAAGGCGGTTTTACTTTAACAGTTTTCAACCGGGCATTTAGAGGGGTGATTTTGATAGCATAAAATCTGTTTCAAGTGAAAAGCGGGCATTAAGCCGAAATGGGCATTAAGGCGGCGGGCATTTAGGCGACCACTACTCTTATTTTGATTAACTATTGGATAAGGTCTTATATCTACTTCTTTACTGACAAATTGAATAGTGATTGTGTGAATGCTCAATTGTCTTATATTGTACGTGTTATGTGTATGCATTGTTATCAACTTATTGTTATTTGGGTATGTCATTTTTGTTGATGATTGATTAGTGTTGTCATCTGTTATATATGTTTAATTCATTTTCTGAATTTGGATTGAGATATTTAATTTCATTTAATTTCTATTTAGAGTGTTGTCATCCGTTATATGTTAAATTTACTTTCTGAGTTTGGATTGACATATTTTATTCCATTTCATTTCTATTTAGAATATCGTGTCACTTTTTTTTCTTGGTTTGTTCAGAAATCAGACCGTAGAAGCTCTAGAAAACATATCACCATATCGTACGATGATGATTCAGGACTTGGGAGTAAACTCGTTGATGATGCTTCCTTTTCCGATAATGTTAAACAGGAAATACCGGAGGCGGATGCTGTCAAAACTTGTCAAACGTGTTCCTGCAGTTTGGATAATAAACCTCAGAGAAAGTGAGTCATGACCTTAGTTAACTGGTAGTAAAAAGTTTTGTAGTTAAATAACTGGTGACAGTGCATGTTGCCTGGTGACCAGGAAGAATAATGGATACATCTAAAATTCACTATAATTATTGTATTATATGTTCTCATACCTGGGCAAAATGATTGTTGCATTCAAAGATTGTAAAAATTGACTTGGTTTCAAGCTTTTGATATTTTAAGATTGTTATTTAATTTATCAGATTATTTTCCACAAGCTTATAAGGATAATGTATTTTGCAGTAGTAGCAGTAATTTTTCAGAGGTTATTGCTTAGGTACTCTCACAGTTCTTGTGAGGTATGAAAATAACGTTTTGTTGTTTTCTATTGTAAGTTCAGAAATTCCTACCCAGATAATGGAAATAAATACTCAAGCATAATTGATTCAGTTGGTTAATCAAAAGAGAGAGAAAAGAAAACAGTGCTCTATTAAATTAATATTTTATTGAATTTAATTTCTTTTGAATCACAAGAAGTTGCATGTATTTTTCTTGCATACTTATATTACATAATTCTGAATATGAGTTTAATATTGATTTTGAATGAGTCTTATTATAAGACTATACATATATATATATGTGTGATATGCTTTTATTTTCCCCGGCAGATTGCCAAAGATTTTCTTCGGAACAAGAACACACAAGCAAGTTGCTCAGATAGTCCGAGAGTTAAAGAAAACCAGCTATCATGAGGTCAAGTAAGTTAAACAGTACTGTTTATATTAAAAGAATAAAAGGACTGAATTTTGAATAAAGCTAATCCCATTTCTTCTACTAATAAGGCCTATGATACAAGTAAAATTTTCTTAGACCAAATACTCCACAAGACTGGTTTTTATTCCCAGTTTCTATGGCACAAGCAAGTAAAGATCTACAATTTCCTTTGGATTAGTATTTGGCTATTGAAAAAAAAAAATGCCTTAACTCCTGAGTTGGGCGGTGGTTCAAGTTACATAGCTCTTCAAGATGCTCCAATGATAGTGATAGTGGTGATTATAACCAATATAACAGTAATAAGAATTATAATAGCAACCACTACAGAAATAATCATAGTCATAATGATAATACTGATGGTGATGATGATATTTATCTTGATAATGATGAAAGTAATAATAAAAAATTCCAAAAATATATGTATGAAACATAGCAAGCACACTTTGAATGTGACAACGTCAATGAAAAAATTGTAATGATTGTATGCTTTTGATGTTATTAGTAATGAACGAAGTGGTTCTTATTATGATTCCTTTATATGTTGGCTATTATTATTTGTTTGCAGAATGACTATTCTTGGCAGCAGAGAATACACTTGCATACATCCTCAAGTTTCCAAGATGAAAGATAAGAATGAAGGATGTAAAGAACTCTTGAATGTATGTAAATTGTAAATGTTTTTGAACATCTATTATTTTTTTTTTATCCTTCAGGATGTTGCGATGTTCAAATGAATTACATTTTTTTTTCATTTATTATTTGGTATTTTATAAATATCTTTAATTCACTAGCTTAGGTATTAATTAATGATAATGAATTGGAACAATGCTTATATGAAAATGGAGGGGGAAAAAAACGCTCCAATGATTAATGATTAACCGACCATTTTAGATTTGACTCTTAATTACTACTTCCTTGGTTTTTTTAATCGGAAGTTCCTTTCAAGAATTAGATATATATTTATAGGTTGGATTATTTCTAAGATGTCTTAAAATAGAAAGTAACGTTCGACATAGCTGTCAGGAGAAAGAAAAGATTAATTAACAAATCTACAAAGCCTTTAGATTATGTACTCATCAACTCATTCCAAACAACCTGGTGAATTTTTAAGTCTAAATATTAAGTGGTTTAAAAGCTTTTTGAAACTAAGAATTCCAATTTAGCCAAATATGATATAGAGATCAAAATGAAATGCATAATCTAATCAAATATTTACCATTTTAGTATGCACTGTGACGGTTACAAGCAACTATGTGTATATTAAAGAAAAATAAACATAAAAAACAACAACTAATGAATAATAAAATTGGCTTTTAATCCCTGTTCAAAACAAATTTTATGTGCTTTAGGGTCCGGGATGTCCATACAAAGACAGAGCCCAGCGATTCACATCACACGAATGTATCAAAAGTCACGGCTTGTCTACTGCTTGGGATTTGGAGGATCTGATTCACTTGTGCAAGCCCAAAAAGGTTTGTACAGTGGAGTTTGCTTAGGACACATTCTTTTTTTGTTAAGATAAAGTATATGCTCAGTCTGAATTAAAAAAGTAAAATAATTCAAGGTCTGGAATTGGTCTGAAATTTTCAAAATATGACCACAACGGTCTGGATTTGGTCAGTGGGTATGGACAACTGAAAGTGTTCTTTTTTGTTTTTGATTTAATTGTATTTTGGTCTCAATTATACTGGTAAATATCTTTTCCTGCATACTTTGAGGTATAATTAATTACTGTAATAATATTTTTGTATCATCATGAAAGACAAATACAGCTATTGCTATTATCAATTATCATTCCTAAGACTCATCATTTTCTCCTGCTGTGTTTGTAACCTTAATTTTTACCCTTTATCCAAGGCTGCCAACTACCCTGAATTTTTAGGGATATCCTGAATTTTAACCCCCAATCCTGAGTTCCTGAATTTTGTCTAAAAATCCTGAATTTTTGGAGTTACTGGTCAGATGGTACTAAAGCATCAATTTTGTTTATTCATTCAGTTCAGTTCTTTATTCTATTGCATCTCCAGAGGGTAAACATGGGACCATCAGCTTTGATTAGTGTATTTAACATGTTTAATAAGCTAAACTATGACTTGTATAGAGGTATAAGTCTGAGGTGTGTATTATAGTTGGTATAGTAGAATGATGATTGTGATAGTTACTTATTAAGGTAATTTGGGTATGATTTTTTGTGATATACAACATAGCCATTACTACGTGTTGTTCAGTATTTTACGATTCTGCGGTATCATCCTCAATTTTTACCCCTATTCCCTAATTTTGAAGATGTGGATCCTTATTTTTTTTGTATGAGAGGTTGGCAGCTCTGCCTTAGTCCCTAATTTTGAGGATATGGATCCTTGATTTTTGGTTTGAGATGTTAGCAGCCCTGGTTTGTATCGCATTGTTTAAGATCAGTTCCGTGTCTTTCATTTTTTATAGTTATACCGATTTGTGATAATATTATGACTTAATGTTAAATGTAAGCTACTGTAATTATTTTTATGTGATTTATTTAAATGTTTAACATATTTTGTTTATGTAAGCCAACCATGATATGCTCAATTAGTTGAGTCATTTGGCATATTGAAAGAAGATTGTTGAAAATTAGCACAATGCCTTTATACATTTTGAAACTTGTTATTCTTTTGGTTGCTGTGTGGAATGCGATTCTGCGATGTGATTTGAGTTTTTGAAATAATCCCTTTGTTTTATTCACATAATAAATATATTGCTCTTTTTGTTTTTTGATTTGATTATTCCCTAGGTCTGTTCCTATTTCCTGTCTCGAGGATTGAAAGAAGATGCAGATCTGATTATCTGCCCTTACAACTATTTGGTTGAACCTCTTATACGTGAAGCGGTAAGCTGCAATCATTTATTTTTAAGTAGTTTATGTGAAGTTCTTTATCTAATATAATATTATAGTCTTATGACATAATGATTCTCTCCAAATATTTTTATTATTTCCTCTTATTACCAACAATGTTGCCGTTATTGTACAGAGAAATCACTCTATAACTTCTGTAAAATGAAAATAAAAGTTAGATTCAGTGTAACTTTTTTAAATCAGATTTTTGATAACTGATCAACTTTATCAACTTTAAAATAGTTTATAGCATTATTATTGTTTAGGCTTTAATATTACTTTTTTTCATCTAATTTTGCATTCATGGGGTCTTTTAAATTCTTCCTTTATTTTTTGATCTTTAATAAATGAGAAAACATATTAAATTGTTTTTGTTGTATATATCTTTATCCTCCAGGGGCATTTTGTCATTTGTTTTTTTTTTTAACCGTAAATTGAGCGTTGCTTTTCTTCAGCGCTGTTAATATGTGTAAATAACCTTGCTCAAGGGTTAACCACAATGCCACTGACCGGAATCAAACCACTAACCTTATGATCTGCTGCACCATGCCTTAACGACTCGGCCACCGTGACACATTTTTGTGTATGTGTGCATTTTTAAAGTCATAAGTTGTTTTTTTACGCAGTAACAATTGCTGTACTGCCAACTACATTTCTATTTCCCGCTTTTGTCACTACTTTTTCAGATGATGATCAACTTAAAAGGCAACATTGTCATCCTAGATGAAGCTCACAACATTGAGGACTCTGCACGAGAAGCGGCCAGCCAATCGGTGCCTAGGGATAGCGTTCTTGCAGCAATGAGCGACATTGAGATATTAAGTGAGTTTAAAACTTTTCAAATTTATCGTACAAGACAATTTTGTACTCTATTTCACCTTAGTTCAGTAAATCAATTGACACCAATTGTCTTTCTAAAGAAAAAGAATGCTCCAACTGGAGTTCACACTCGCAACCGTTTTAATATCTAGCTATAGCTCTTGTCAATATACTGGTGATGCTACTATATATAGACTTTTTGTTACCACTGTTATGAGTTAGAATTGTTCTTTTCATTTCTGTTTCAATTAATTAATACTCAAAAATGTCACTATTAATTAAATATGTAAAAATTAAATTTCTTTTTTCTCTTCTTTTTCTTTTTTCTTTATTTATTCATTGATTTTTTAAATTTTATTTCATCCCTTTCCCACGTCTTCATTAAATGCAGTGGAGTCTCACAATCTTGCAGATTACTCTCGACTTTATCATGTGGTGAGTTCTTATTTTTCTTTTTCCTTCTTAACTAATTCAAAAAGAAAAGCAAAGAATAATGCTGTGGAACTTCTGTAATTGTGACGCTCATCGATTGAGGAAAGCTGGCAAAATTTGCTTAAAACCTGTGGCAATATTAAAACAAAATAAAAAAGTTTGATTTATATCTCTAATCGGAAAACACTGATAGTCAGGGATGGTTTTTAAGTTTAACCAAGGCAGTCTCAGTTAGCAAGGCTCTATATTATAATCAAAACTATAAATTTGAAAGTAGGTTTAACTTAAAACCCAAAATTAATAACATTATATGTTGTTATTGTTGATTTTTAGAAGGTATTCATAATTATATGGATGTTGGTTTTTAAAGCATTCTACAGACCTGCCAACCATCCCGGAAAAACCGGGATAATCCCGGTTTTTGAACATTTATCCCGGCCTCCCGTTCGGTCCGTTAGGTCCCGGTTTTTAGCGATAACTTGACAGTAATGGAGTCTTCTTCTCTCTATCAATTATTACCGGTTTTTGGTTCCGGTTAGCGATAACAGGATCTTTCTCTCTTGAATATTATGATCTGATCGGTACTAGTGATGTTGCCACGGCATGAATGTGGTTATTTCAACATCCATTGGCATTACGATTA
>JAUEKR010065273.1:0-10453 GCA_031762895.1 Corambe burchi
TTATTATTATTATTATTATTATTATTATTATTATTATTATTATTATTATTATTATTATTATTATTGTTATTTCTATTATTATTATTATTATTATTATTATTATTATTATTAATATTGTTATCATTATTATTATTAGTAGTAGTAGTAGTAGTAGTAGGAGGAGGAGGAGGAGTATTATTATTATTAGTAGTAGTAGTAGTAGTAGTAGTAGTAGTAGTAGTAGGAATATTATTATTATTATTATTATTATTATTATTATTATTATTATTATTATTGCTATCATTATTATATATTATTACTGTGGAACCTCATCCTCATGAATAGGGAAACCTGGCAAATTACCATGAAATCCTAAGGCAATCAATTTTTATAAAATACAGTATATTTAGCATCACTAGACGGGAAACCCAAGTTATATGAACGGTTACACAATCATAAGAGGACTCACTGTAGATTATTGTGTACAAACTTTAAATGAATTTGATTTTAATGGTTCCATTTTATTTTTTGTCCATTCAATAATTCTTAGTGGCAGATGGTACCAGTGGTGTGGGTGCTTCTATTGATGCAGCTTCATCCTCCGCAGCCAGCCTTGACAGCCTTTCTACTGGTTCCAAAGCCAACCGCAGCACTACCAGCTTAGACAGTGGGTTCGAGTCCAGTTCTTCTTATTCCAAGGTAAACTATTAGTGTGGTGAGGTGCTCTGTGTTTTAGTTTTAATAATAATCAAGCCTAGTTCAGTAATATTGTCGACAATATACGTTATGATATAAGAAAGGAAAAGAGTCACGGCTGTCGTATTTTATTTTGTATTGTGGACATTCCGTGAGAAAAGGATCGGTACATCCAAAAATCACTACAACAGAGTTTGCTGTCTATGAAGTCAACTTTAAACTGTATCATGTATTTATTAATCATCTTTATATTATATTATTCATATTTGTTACGTTACAAGAGTATTATTCTTATATTTATACCTTGGCGTTAAAATACCATCTGTAGGTACTAGACTCTAGACAATGTCTAAGCGAAGTTCATCTTTTATGATGGAATAGTTTGCATTTTCCAATGTTAACAAATATATCAATCTTAAGAAACTCATTTATTTATCATTGTATTTATACTCCAGGGTGACAGAATCCTGCCTGCATCCCAGGTGATGGGTGTATCAGCTAAAGAAGCAGACAGAGAGAAGGCTTGGCCTGCTTTCCTCTTACAGACTGCTTCAAATGAAGGGTCTAATGTTAAAGGTGCCGAGTGGATTGAAGATAAAGGTGACCTGTTTGTTTCATTTGTAGCATGCCTTTATTTGTATAGTAAATACTGTTGTAGATTGTTGTGCCCTGGTGATTGTAGGGCTATCAGAAATGTGGCATTATTTGTTAGAAAAAAATTATGGTAAGATGAGATGACATTTAAGTGGAACATCCTGGCGACTGGTGACGATATGGCGCAGGACCACATAATTGTATCGTTATCTCGTGATGTTAATATTTGGAGGTTTTTCTTATTTGGAGTAATGAAATATAGTGTTTTTTATTTTTACCTACAGAAAAATGTTATTATTGTTATTCCTAGGTTTATCTTATTAGGAGGTGTAGGGAGTTTGCACAGTATGTTGAGTAATCAAAAAGTACATTTATGACGAGTATTTGATATAACAGCACATTCTGGTGAGATTTTGCTGTATAAACTATTTTTACTTTAAATCACTGCAAATATATATATGGAAAATAAAAGATAATAAGAGACTGCTAATAGGAGTTTTGGGTTTCGTGAGTACATAATGATAACAAGTGACAGTTACAAATTACTTTTTGCTTTAGTGTCTTCCTATATTTATCTGTATCTTATTTTACTGTTAATTTCAGGAGATGCTCCTCTGGACATTCCTAGTGGCAGGTTTATGGCAATGATCTGGCGCAATGATGAGAAACTTTCATCCTATGTCTTGGTGCAGTCTAAACCATTGGTGAGTGGTTGTGTGATAATGACATGCATATTTATGATGAAATATATCGTTTATGGAATGCATCATTCCCACTTGGTATGTAGGCCTACCCATAAATGTTATAATGAAATTGATACAATAGAAACAGAAGAAGAAAATTGAAATAGGTTTGTAGAGGATTTTTAACTGTTCATTGTTAGTCTGAGTTGTTTTTCTTGTACTTTAAATTTTGGAGCGAGGTGGAAAAGGATGGGGGTGGTTCTGTTTTTGTCCATAATTATTTAGTCCCATATAGTCGCGACATTGTCCTTTGTATAAATATGTGGTGTCAGCTGTATTCACAAGCCTATTGCAGAGCTGCCAACTACCCTGAATTTTTAGGGATATCCTGAATTCTAGCTCCAAAACCTGAATTCCTGAATTTTAAAGATACTGGACAAGTGATGCTAAAACATCAATGTTTATACATTCAGTTCACTTCTTTATTCTATAGCATCTTCAGAAGGTAGACATAGTAATGTCAGCTTTGATTAGAAGTGCATTTAGCTCCTTTAGTAACTTAAACTTTGACTTGTATAGAAGTATATGTCTTATAGCTGCAGCGGTAGAATAACGACTGATATTTACTCAAATAAGTGATTTATTTATGTATATAAATATAATAATTTTTATGACATGCGACATATCTATCACTACTTGTTGTTAGGCAATTTACCATTCTGCGGTAGCGTCTTGAAATTTTACTCCAATTCCCTAATTTTGAAGGCATTAATCCTTAATTTTTTGTTTGAGAGGTTGGCAGCCCTGCTATTGCATGTATTGGTTTGATTTCTTTTGGGGGTTTGGTGTGTTTAAACATTTATTGGAATAATTGATGATCAAAGTATGACTGATACATATGATTTTGTTGGAATTTTATCCTCTTATTTACTTTTGATGTCACCATTTAAAAATCAATTTAATTATTAACACATATTGACATTTTTGTTTGCAAGCCTTTAGATATAGATTTATGAATTTAAAATATGATTTCTATTTTTACTTTTTTTCCCGCAATAGGAGGCTGAGGATTCTGATGATGCTAACAACACTGACAGTGGTAAGTATTTGATGTTATTGTGTTGTCGTCTGTTGTGGTTTTTATCTGTCTTCTTTTGGGATTGGGACTTTGTTGTTTTTCGCTGTGTTTTGTTGGGGTTTTTGTGTGTGTGTGTGTTTTTTTAGCTCAGAATGTTTAATTTTAACTTGTGTTTTATTGTGCTGATGAAGATAGCATAGTCCTGAACACATTTCTTTACCTATTATCATCCTTATATATTACTTGTCTGCAACGCACATTTACAACTTAATTATTCTATATTTATAATTTCATTTATTTTTCTCACTATAAAAATGTATTATATTGATTCTAAATTTAATGAAAATATTGAAAAGCTGGGGTATTCTATGTAGCCTTCCACCTTTGTAATATGAAGTAAATAATTATAAACACATACTCATAAACATGTTTATTGTTTGGGGTTTTTGTCATGTTTTTTTTGTGTGTATTATAATGTGAAATGTGATTTTTAATCTTGACAGGACAATTGCTTCATACAAATTTTTGTGTTGCTTTTCTTTCCAGCATCCTCCATCCCTACTCTGTACCAGTGTCTGGAGATCTTCACAGAGCCAGAGGTTTTGAGCCCTGAAGAAGCTTGGTAAGTTCAAGTTTTGATTGTTAAGAGTAAACATATCTTTGATACCTAAATATAAAATTGTTAAATTAACTTGGCATCATCTTACAATAAAACTTACCTTTGTCTACTTTCTGCATGTTATGAGGAAGAAATACTTTTATAATTAGTTTGAGAGGGTGGTCGCATATGTCGCCTTTGAGTTTGTGACCTAATTTCTGCCAGAGTTCTCTGTCTTTGGCGATGTTTCTTATTCCCACAAGGTCTTGTTTTGTTTTCAGTTGATGACAGCTGTTTGGTCTTATGTCTGTGGCGTATGTGTGATCATTCGCAAATACTTTTGTAGGCCAACCTAATCATCCTTGTTTTATATCTCCTATTGTTTACATTCAAATTTCACTCTGTATGATGAATGGGATAATCTTAAAATACATTGATTGAAAACAAAGAGAGAGAAAACATCAGTTGTCATATTTTCTAAGACATTGTTATAAAATATAAAATTTAAAAGTCAAGATCTTGTTGCTTTCTATAATTGACCATTTTTAAATCTTAAGTTGTCGTCATTGGATATGATGATAATTTTCGAATGAAAATATCATAAACATTGGATTGGACCACTAATTATTTATGTTTCATAGTTATAGAGAGCAATTCTTGTAGATTGGGTAAATGTGGACAAAGGACTTTTTTCCATTTATTTTTTTTTGGAGGGGGAGGGATAAATTATAATTGACATTGTCAGTATACGAGTATGGAAAGTAACATATAAAAACAAAACAAAAAACAAGCATACATTATATCAAAGATGTTTTTTTTGTTTTTGTTTTGTTTGCTGTTGAATATACACATCATTTTTCCCTCTTTGTTATCATTTCGTACGTGTCCATCATTTTTTCATTAAGGTTCAAAACTATTTTGTTTATTAATTTTATCTTCATTATTGTACCATTCCAGGTACTGCCCATCATGCAAGAAACATGTGGAGGCTACCAAGCAAATGTCCATCTGGAAGTTGCCTCACACACTCGTCATACAACTCAAGCGATTCTCATTCCAGAGTTTCATCCGCAGATCAAAGATTGAAAAACGAATCGACTTTCCAATCAAGTAAGGCTACTCTCCCACTTGTTCTTCACATGGCCGCATACATTTTCTGTCTTATTTCCATGATTAAGAATAGCGCAATGATTTTTCTTTATTAAACATTAATATTCAGTGAATTCAGTGCCCTTTAAACACAAAGTTATGTATGACTTTCGTCTGATATAGTCATGTGATTAAATTTTGTTCACTTAAATGCTTTTATAACTTAGTGGCTGTGGAACCAACAATCATTACAATAATTGATTTATGTAAGGTTTAGACATGTATAAGAGCATGATATTTCATTTCTTTTATATTACATGATCGCGTCTGTTGCGCAGTGGCTAAGGGTCTGGCCTTATGATCATGAGATTGTGAGTTCGAACTCCGGTCAATGTGTTGCGGTGTTGTGTCCTTGGGAAAGACACTTTACACACATTCCTCACTCGACTCAGGTTTTAAAATGAGTATCAATTAACATTTTTGGGGAAGTAACATGATATACTTGCGTCCTATCCAAGGGGGATTGTTGATCTTCGCTCGCTTGCACCATTGAAACCAGGGATAAGCATATGCTTTATAGACCTTTAGGTATAAGAAGAGATTATGTGCTAACTTTGTAAAACGCTGAGGAGTCTTCAAGAATGAAGTTTCAGCTTGCAGCGGACGAGGAATAAATAATGAAATCATATCTATTAAAAACTATCTTATTTACTTTTACAGAGGCCTAGATCTGCGTCAGTACTGCGTTGGCTTATCCAGTGATGAACCGTCTCCAATCTACGACTTGTATGGAGTAGCCAATCACTATGGTCATCTGATTGGCGGCCACTACACTTCCTTTGTCAGATGCTCTGGTGAATCTACATCTGACCCTGACCTTGTTGGTGAGTTAATGCTTTTCCTCTTGACCCAATTGTGATAACCATGTTGCAGACGTGCCAGTCTTCACTAAAATGACAGGAAACTTGCTTATAAATAAAGTGTTAGCATATAAGTTAAAATTTCACCAAGAATAAAATGGTGGAAAAGTGTAAAATTGGTAGAAATCTATCAATTTAATTGATGGGTACATACAATCCCAAAGCTTTAGTTAGTCTATGATGTTTAAAAAAAAAAAAGGAATATCAAATTGAGTCTCCAGCCCCACTCCTTCCGAGTGGTATATATGTCATGGCACTTAGTAAAGATGACTGTTGCCTGATATCTATACCCCCCCCCCCTCCCGCATTCATTTGTATTTTTACTAGGGTTCTTCTTTTCCTTCCTTTTTTATTGCTAGTTTTTTATCTTTATTCTCTTTTATGATTATTGTATTCCTATTGGGTTTAATAGTACTTTGATACATTTTTTACTAATATTACGTCATTGTTTTGGCCTGACTTCCCCTAACTTGTCGTCATAGCCCTCGTTAAGTCTCTAGGTATACTTAGTTACTTATCATTTAGGCTCTTTTTTCTCTTAGAGCTGTCCTCTCTTAAAAATTTTTTCTTGTCTGTTTATCTGTCTGCTGAAGAAGGTTCTTACCGAAACGTTCAGTTTTTGTCCTAATCTTCCTAATGTAGAGTGCATCCAACCTGTTTCTATTTTATTAACGTTTACTTCAACGACATTGTTATGTTAGCTACTCTAGACATGCTTATTATGTAGCGTGATAACCTTTGCTGCTGAATTAACATTAAGTTACTATTATTGTAAGAATGAACTTGATGACCAATGTTCTAGTCTTACTCTTACTAGTGGTATAATACTAATAGTGATACAAAACATCACCAAAAAAAAATTACGTTTTTGCACCACGCCTGCTTGTTATAATACCTGTACTTAATTTATTTTTTTGCACAAATTTTATCTTGCATATTTCACCCTTTTTTCCATTAAAATTGACTTAAATAGATGATTTTGTTCAAAAACAGCAACATTTGCTGCTTTTTGCAAATTTACCATTTGCTGCTGCGAAAAACTGCGGGGACAGTATTATGGAACAGCTTCCTCTATTTGACAACAAAAAATACAAAGGTTGTAGAACTTCGGATATAACGTTACTTTTTCTGTGACTGATCTAAGTATTATATTTTCTTATTTCATCCAAAACACAACAGGTTGGAGACTGTGTGATGACAGTCGAGTGACATCAGTTGACAATGAGAAATTTGTGGTTACCAAAGATGCTTACCTTCTCTTCTATCGACGGAGGGGCATGCCAGCCATTATCAACGGACCTAAGACGGATGAATCAATTTCAACTGACCATCAAACCCCTGCTGCTGTGATTTCCCCGCCTCCTGTTCTTCAAAGTTCTGAGGATGGAGCTCCTGCTAGTCCGTCTAGAATTAAACTACCTTCCACCTCTCAACTTCAAACGCCGGGTGTAGAGGATGCCGCCCAAATCAAGACACATTCACCCTGTCCGAATACATCTAAATCTCAAGATGACAGTTACAAATATGTTTCCTCTGATGAACAGGGAAAACCTGTTTCTGTGACGGCATCATTACCTGTTGGGCATCTCTCTGACGAAGATTCGAAAGAGAAAGGTGACATCGAGAAAGAATACTGTGTAACGCCGGACAGAGACAGAAGCTTGTCTGGTTGTAGTGAAGACCGAGATAGCGATGAAGAGCCTCGGTTAGTGATTGCGACCGAGCCAGATTTGGGCTACACGGACATGGAGGCAGTCGACTAGGAAAATCTCATTGCCATCATTAACTAATTTTTACTATGTGATAGAATGTATATATAGAGATTGATAGCCTTCTTTTTGTTTTTTGCTTTGCTTTGATTTTAGGTTCAATTAAATTGATAAATACCTTTTCTAACATATTTTGAGATTTAACTATTCACTGTGTTTATATTTTTGTATTGTTATGAAAGGCAATTGCAGCTATTACTGTTTATCATTTCTTGGTCTTATCATCATTTTTCTGCGACTTACTGTGGTTGTATCCTAATTTTTACACTAAATACCTAACTTTGAGGATATATATCCTTGATTTATTTTTGTTTGAGAGGTTGGCAGCCCTGTAGGCTATCAACAGCTCTACAATTTCAACCTGTGTATATTTTGGAAAACAACTACCTCGTTACAGGTGAATCTTTGTTTTCATGTCCACTCAGACTTAGAGGCGTTAAATGTGCCGATTTTCATGATAAATCCTGAAATGTTAAACTTTTATTTGTTTTGTTTTGTTAATTTTGTCTGCTTTTTTGCTTTTAGTAGTTGTGTGTGTTTTTTTTTTTTACATGTGTGATTTGTGCATGGAAGTCTTAAGCGTCATGTTAGCGTCATTTATGCATTGTCTAGTTGTGTTCACATCCTACGGTGTCTGTTTTCTGATGATTTAGATGAAATAAGATAGTGAATATATTATATTTTCCCCAATAAATTATAAATTTCAAATAATTAAGATGTTGAAATTTTCAAGAGCTTTTATTATTTCAGGCTCAATGTTTTTTTAAATTGATTCATTTTGGGTTTTTTTGTTTTATCTTAGAATGTTATAACTTCATTCATATGCTGTTTTGTTTATATGTTTGCTTTGTTGTGGAGTAAGGATTTCCATTTATGGTGAATGAGATTGTGAAGATATGACTGGTTTTTCCATAAAAAGTTTGTCTGCTCCTCTGAGGAATATGCTAGTTTTTTGTACCACAGTTTATCCAATGACGATTATGTTTTATAATAATTTATAGGCCTACATATGCAAATTGAATCTCTTCCATCATCTACCATTCTTATTCTTTTTATTTCTTCTTTGTTTATTGGATGGAGACAGAGAGGGGTTCTTACCAAAATATTGTCTCATTCAATTTAATTTAAAGCTACTTTTTATTTCCCCTGCTATTTGTCGTCTTCGGTTGGGTTTTTTAAGGCAATTTTCTTTTCTTATTCTCTTTTTTTAATTTTGTAGAGGGGTAATACGATGGTAAGATATGTAATATTTACATCAATAAGAGTCGATCGAGAATGATAATCAATTTACAAATGTAAGTTATAATAATTGTAATATGTTTTTAGGAGTTTGTTAGTTGTTTTTTTTTGTATTCTTCTTTCAATTAAATTCAGCATAACAACTGATTCAACTAGTTGATTAAGCAGGTGTATACTTAGTCCTGTTTTCAATACTAATTTTGATCATGATTCACTACTTTATCTATTTTTTTCTGAAATTGATATTGTATAATTAGTATTATTTTGGTATGAATTATTGGATTTTATCAATGCAGTGGGTATTGCTGTTTTGGTTGAAGGTGTGGTGCATTTGGTGGGTTTTTACATGTTTTATTTACTGTTGTACTTTCTATTAATTATTTGTGTGTGTGAGGGGTGGTTATATATTTCTAAGTCTAAGTTATTTATTTAATTGATTAAGGTCATTATATTGATATTGATGTTTATTTCAATTATGATTGTTATTTGCTTTTATGATTATTATCATCATCATTGTTGTTATCAGCATTAAGCTAATCAACATTATCATATCATCATTGTGCATATTAATAGTATTATTTGTTTTCTTTGACTTAATTTTGAATGATTTTTTTTTTTAATTTTTAATTTATTATGAAGCTATAAAACTTTGTGATTCACAAGTCATCTCTCACGAAATCAAATATTACAATTTAAATTGACTTTTTAAGTCAAGTGATATGCTCAGTATATTTCAATTTGAGATAGAGAGTTGAATTGGAGGGATGATTAAATTTTCCTTTGCTGGAGTGTAAATAATGTGTAGATTTTGTAATGATAATGTGTTTTAATTATGTTTGTGATGAAATTTGCTTTTTATGTTATTGTCTGTTTTATAACAACATATATCAGTGATTATCATTTGATCCAAACCCAAGGTTTGATATTGAAGTCCATTTTTACAATGATGTAAATGTTATACATTGCAGGGCTGTCAACTGTAGTATATCATGAATTTTAAGCCTCATTCTGAATTTCTGAAAATTGCCTGAAAACCCTGAATTTTGCAGATATTGAATGAATACCTCACAACAATCAGTACTTTTATATTGCATCGGGATGTTCTAATTAGGTAAACAGAAAAGTCTTCTTTTAACTTTTGTGTAGTTTTGATTTCACTCTTAAATCTGATTGATAAATATGTGGAAATGAAGGAAATCATAGACATCTAGCATCTATTGGGGCATTATTACATAATGAGTGATAAATGGATAAATTGTGTTATAAATGGTATATATATATATGTATGTATGTATGTATGTATGTATGTCTGTATGTATGTCTGTATGTATGTATGTCTGTATGTATGTATGTCTGTATGTATGTATGTATGTATATATAATGTCTGTATGTATGTATGTCTGTATGTATGTCTGTCTGTATGTATGTATGTCTGTATGTATGTATGTCTGTATGTATGTATGTCTGTATGTATGTATGTATATATAATGTCTGTATGTATGTATGTCTGTATGTATGTATGTCTGTATGTATGTATGTCTGTATGTATGTATGTATGTATGTCTGTATGTATGTATGTCTGTATGTATGTATGTCTGTATGTATGTATGTATGTATGTATGTATGTATGTATGTATGTATGTATGTATATCTGTATGTATGTATGTCTGTATGTATGTATGTATGTCTGTATGTATGTATGTCTGTATGTATGTATGTCTATGTATGTACATACACAGTTAATACGATTTGCCATTTCACTGAGACATCAATTTACAATTCTGTTGTTGTATGCTTGATTTTGAACT
>JAUEKR010065384.1:0-10452 GCA_031762895.1 Corambe burchi
AAAAAAAAAAGTATTAAAAGTCACTTTTCACACGACTTATTATGTCCCAAGGCGTAATATTATAGTTATAATAATATAACATTTATTCAATAAACCAAACAGTCAAACACTATTTAAACATGGACGAAATCATGCTACATGATAGGTGCAGGTGCATTTGTTTTTCGAACAAGACACCTGTTATTTTTACGGCCAAGTACTTTATTTCACCGAGTCCAGTGAGACTTTAAAATAAGTTGAAGAATATTTTGTATTCTTGCCCAATAGTACATCTCCAAATGAAATGACTCCATCCAGTCCTTAAACTTGTCCCCGCAATGGAGTATCGTTCCAAAGCCACCCTCCAGCCTTGTAACAGGGCAGACCAGGACGATGTGTCTTGTCGTTTCTGGTACTCTACTACAATGTGTACACAATTCGTTATTTCCGAGTCCCCATTTTACACATGTTTGAGGCTGTTCTGCCGTAGCTCGTTAGAAGTCTGCAGTATGATGTCCATTTCTTGCCCAGTGAAAAACCGCAAGTATTCAGAGTGGGAGTTCAAGTCTGGAATCTTCGTGATGGTCGTTTCGACGCCATACCAATGTAGTATATTATACTTCTCCTATTACCACCCGTCTCTCCTCCATACTCGTAACTCCCCCTTTCACACTTTTTTTCTGACCTTCTGTACGGAATTCTCACTAAATAAATATTGGAAATACCCTAATGTTTAACTTTGACGGCAAAACCGTTTTCTATTAAAGACGGAATGTAAATCTTTGGCATAAAAATTCCATTGTTTTGCGCATATTATAGCATTCCCAGCATTTTTGTTTAACAATTTCGCTATTTGCTTTTTTAGTATTGTAACCGTGACCTCAAATTTGTAGTCAGTCAATTAGGTGTTATGCCAATATTTGCGTTAAGTTGCTACCTTTTATGGATGATAAACGATTTATTGTACAAGAACAAATAACATGTTTTTCTTCACCTCCTTTCATCATCATGGTTTTTTATTTCTCTGCAAGATACCGTATTTCATTGTCATAATTTGAAGTATATCATACATCATCTGCTTTCTGAATGTTGCTTCATTTAGAAAAAAAAGGTTTACCACATTTTATGCATATTGGAGAGTCATGGAATTGGGAGAAAGGCATTATATTATATAAATTCAAATCAGAACAATCATTAAAAAAATGATAAAACAACAATTTAACAACACCAATAACAGTAATAGCAACACCAGCCTAATAGCAACAATTACGGGAAAAACGAAAGTCTAGAATGAATCTAAACCAGTCTATAATCATTAAATTATAAATTATAACAATCTGGGTAATTCTCTCTCCTCCATTCCTTTCTTGTTTCATTATACCAATTGCATTCTCCTTATCCAGCTCCAAAAGGTTCCAAATGTGGTGATAATTATGACTGGAGTGATGTCCCTTGACGTCCGATGTTTAACGAGTAGACACGAGGGTGACATTCGATATCCGAAAACAGCACCGCCTACTCGGTCAGAAGCGAAGCCATATTTGTTTTCTGCCCAGGCTTAAGTCTAATAAAAAATAATGGAAATTTGAATTAGAAGGCAGAATGGTTTGGAGGAGTGGCTGTAGGGCATCGGTAACATGCGGAGTTTGCTTTTAATAATATTAAATAAAGGGTTTATTTGAACTTTTTGAGCCATTAGTTATTGGGTTGCATAATTACTTACAGGCAAAGAAGTGATAAAATTGTATGATCAAGTAAATTAGTGGGTAAGTTCACAAGTAATATCTGAATAAATGCCGTACATGGATGATATTCATTATCATTTAAGTTCTTAGAAATAATGTCAAAGAGTGTAGTATAATATATTATGATAATTAAACAAATAGATCAATCTTTGATGCATAAAAGCTTTACAAATAGATCAATCTTTGATGCATAAAAGCTTTAAACGCTTTTAAAAAATTTTGTTCATCAATTTATATAAAAAAATTCTTAAGAGTCCCACTGAAGAAGATGGACATTACAACAATATCACCTTGGCTAATCGTGGAGTGTATAGAAGAGCAGCATTGAAGGTGTTCACTTCAAGAATTTTGATAACTAATGCATCACAAATACATAATTATTACAGTAAGATATGAGAGAGTTTATCAAATCTTAACTTTTTCTTTTAACCTTATAAAATGTTTAATTTCCGCAGTTAATTCCTTTTATTTCCTTGTAAATTTTCTTTCTTGAGTCATATCACAAGTTCAGACTTTGTTTACTAAGTCTTGTAATTTGCTGTCATGGAAACTCAACACCGACTACTCTTGTCTGGAAGAGTTTATTTTTACAAATTGTCTGCTCTTGCCAGTCAGTCTGTCTGTCTTGAAGCGAAATTGATCTCAAAACTCATTCAATTATAATACTATTATGCCTCTATAATGGGGACCTCCAATAATGGGGAAATGGGGCAATCTTGCACGAAATCCTTGGAAGCAAATTGTTAAAAAAAAAAAACACAACAAAAACAGCCAATGTTATCGCCGCTGTTGAGAAAACTCGGGAATCGGGATAATTTCCATTTATCGACGAATTAGCGTGGTTTTGCTGAACTCCATAAAGATAAATGATATTAATCTTCTTTCAATTAAACAACCGAATCTATTTGATCTATTATGACTGTTAAAATTCTTCTCAGAATATGACGTGTTTGGTTTTGATTTTATGCTCCTTAAGAGATTCAAAATGATCTAGATTGAATCATAATTTGTTCAGTGTTTATCTCATGTGCGATACTATGGTAGAAAGATTTTGGTATTAAGTTCGCTGAAATATCGATGGGAAACTTGGACCATGGTCAATGATGAGAGCTTGAGAAATACAGCGAACAAACAGCACGTTTATATTATATTGTAAAAAGGTAGAGAAGAACATAAATGGAACCTTCATGATGATTGATTCGATATAATATAATAATATAGACGCAGGAGATGCATGGAAAAAATTGATTATTAGATTCGAAATACTAAGATAGCTTTATAAATTATCAGGGGAATGTAGTTGTTTGATGCATGAAAATCACACTGGATATGAATTACAATTACATAGTTCTGACTAAATGTGAAAACAGGCAGATATATAATTCAGTAATACAGTATTATAAAATATTGTGGAAGGAAGATATTGACATATTATATTATGTGCGAATAGATGAATTGTTGATACAATGAGGAAATATAAAAATATGGTAAGTAAAATGTCGGGTATATACAAATTACAGATACTTTGAAGACGCAGATTGACGCTTAGGTTAGATATCCCACTATAAGAACTATATTATATACAATGAGAATATAGATAGAGACACAAGTAAGATGTCCGTATATATAAACGAACTATAGATACATTGAAGATAGACACATAGACGAATTATGTACAGAATGAATTGGATAATTTGGACATCTTAAGTTTCAAGATTTTCTCTCTCCGCACCCAGCAGAGCTAATTTCTATGCCATGTATGTAATTACAAAAGGTTGGGTCTGTATGGTCAGGGAAGGTAGTTTGAGTGGAGAGCATTCCTGTTGTTCACGGGGCCCATGATAAATGGTTAATTGGCCGTAAGTGCGCACCCCAGGAATATGATGCGAGACACGTGTAGATAGTAGGTAGTAGGTAATGGTACTGTGCGCTTTTTCACGGCTCGAAGGGTTAATTCAAACCCACCTTCGAACTTCTTGTCTACTAACTCTGTCTTGGCCATACTGAAACTGGAATTTTTCTAGCTTTCAGTTAGAAGATTATTCTTTTCCACCTTCTTTTCGTCATCTTTCAATAAAGGCGTGGTTAATTAAGAGCTATACTACTATACAAAGATTAGCTCAGTTGGAAGAAGCGCTCAACTGCTGTGTACTCGGGTTCGATTCCCACTCGTTACTGCAGTTTTTCCTTGGGAAAGAAAATTTGCGTCGGTTTTCTCTCTGAACTCTGGCGAAATGGAGTACCTGGCCGTTAAGACAGTTGGCTTGTCCGAAAAAAAATTGTAACACGCCCAACAGACGAATGCCGCTTCAGTGCTAAATGTTTGCTGTTGGCTGGAGGGGGTAAAAAAGATGTAAAGCGTCTTGAGACTTTGGAGATAAGTGCGCTATATAAGAACAATATTTTACTTTCTTTATGTCAACTGACTCAACTAGTTGAATATTACTGTTGGCGCGCATGTTCAAATGATTATGTATTGATTAAGAATTGATCATTTTGGTTATCTTATCAATGAGGTTAATTCCAATGCATCTTTGAATGTAAGTAGTAAGAAATATGAATGGGCACAGTGAAATTGGTTCCAAGCGATCAAAACTTTGTTTTTACTGTAGATGTTTATATAAAAAAAAGTTATCGAAAAAAGGGATATTTCCAAATTCACTATAGCCTTGTACTATGTCTTTAGTTTAGTCTGGCGCTTGTTAGAATAGTCTTCTATGATAATATAGACTCTATAAATAATATTATATCCTTTTTGTGAAGATTTGCTTTTATTAGTCCTTTTTTTTTGTTGTTGTTGTTGTTGCTGTTGTTGGTTTTGGTTTATAGAAGGTACTTTGTTATAAAAGTGTATATCGCAATGAATGACGTATATCACCCCTTTGTGTAGATGGTAGTACCCTAGTAGTATAGTTCTTTATTAGAAGATTTTCTCTTTCTTCTTCTTTCTGATCTTTAAAATACTCTGACATAATGAATGTAGCCTATATCTTTTGTTGGTGTAATTCTTTATTAGATCATTTTCTATTTTTCCTTTGTATAGCGCCACTAAGCATGTGGACATGGATATTGGCGTTCTATAAATCCATTATTCTATCTACCTTTCTATTATTTTTTTTTTTTTTTTTTTTAAATGAGACTTGTTAATATTAATATAGTCTACTACACGAATGCACACCTCTCCTTTTATGTTGTGTTTCTTTATTACATACTTTTTTTTTTTTTGGTCTTTAATAAAAGCCTTATTAAATTAGTCTGCTATAATGAATGTCGAAGTCTACATCATTCGTTTGTGTAGTTTTATTAATATTAGATCACTTTTCTGCTCTCTTCTGAGTTATCTTACTTCGTTAATTGGTTTCTTCTTCAAATCTTGTTAGTGTATCTGCTTATAAAGTTATGCTTTGCGAAACAAGTTTCCCTGTCGTTGGGTAATTTCTTTCTTTTTGTTGTATATATTATGTTAGTCTATGTTGATACCTTAATGGAAAAGTATATTCCCTATAATCTCAGGCTTTATGGCTGCTTTGTTTCTCTTTTACTTATATATTATATAAAATGCTTTTTATTTTTTATTGCTAATTTGTAAATTTAGACAACTTATTATGCCGCCAACGTTGTTGATTATTGTAGTTTGTAAACATATATTGATATTTTAAGTATATGTTTAAGACCTCTATATCTTTAATTTGTTTACTTCCATCATTTTTTTTTTGTTTTTGGTTACTTGTTATAGCCTTGTCTATCTGCCGTGTAAAAATGATTTACTTTGTGATGTACCTTTAGTTACATTTCTCTGATTTGTATGTGTACAATTCTACCCGTAGTCAAATTGTCTCATTTTACCATTTTTTTTGTTATTGTTGCAAAACTTCACTTCTCTGCGAGTAATCACTGTACCCGGGTAATAATATGTGAGTAATCCGGGTAGTAGTTTTGGGTGGGTAATCCGGGTAGTAATTTTGGGTAGGTTATCCGGGTAGTAACTTTGGGTGGATAAACGGGTAGTAATTTTGAGTGGGTAATTCCAATAATAGGCCTACCTCACACCCACACTGCAGTATTGTAACCTGTGCACTCCTCAACCTTCGCCTTGTGAATATAAAAAAAACATTTTGATTCCTTAAACAAATATGGGGAATTCCGTATTAGTATCAGACTCACACTTACGAAATGTAACTTGCATTTGGACCGTATTTACTCGTATAATAATTACTTGAGTGCTAAGGTCAACAAATAATATAGAATATTATAATAATATATCGGTGCTTAGTTAGTTGGTTTTTGTTTGTTGAAATATTAAAAAATGCAATAACATGGAGAAAATAGGAGAAAGATAGACAATGAGGAAAAAAAAAAACCCACCAACAACAAACAGTAGATTCTCTGAGGCAAATAAGGAGGTATGATAGAAAGGGTTTTTTTTGGGGGGGGGGAGAGGGGGAGGCAGGGGAGTGAAATTTGGGTGGATGAAAATATCAAAGAATGTTAATAATGTGGTCAAAGTGAAAATGACTAATACAGTATAATATAGGGATAAAGGAAGTGGGAGATGGAGAAAATGCAGAGGGAGGTGATTATATAAAGGACGTTACAAACAACTAACGCATATTATATTATTATCTTTAATGGCCGATGATGTAAATACTACTTCTTCATAATATGTACAATTCTACAAGAAGAAAAAAAAACAAAAAAAACAAAAACAAAAACAAAACAAAACAAAAAAACAATACCAATAACAATCGCAGTAAAAAACAACATCAGAAAACAGAAGAAAAAGTGTTACTATTCGGGTGGCCCTATAGTCCTATGTAGTACAAGTTGTTTGTTGTTTGTCTTATTTAAAGTTGTCTATTTTAAGCATTACGTATTCCCCCACATGGGAAAAAAGCATTTTGACATGCGCTTCAATGATAATACTCCTCATTGGTAAATCAGTTGGATGGTTTTAGAGATGAAAGATGAGAGGGATGAGGTGAGACGAGGAAAAAAAAAAGAAGAACAAAAAAGAAAAGAAAAGAAAAGGAGAAGCAAATGAAAACGAAAACGAAGAAATTAAGAAAGGCAAAGACCAATATCAATAACAATGGCAAAAATAAGAGCAGGAACATTACGAATTATGGCATTTCAATGAAACAAAATGCAAAACAGTATGAGTAGCATAATATCATCTAATTGGATAATTACATATAAGATTAAATTGAATTAAAGTGAACATTTATATAGCGCGATCTCACTTATTTTTTTAAATGCTCAAAGCGCTTTACAAAGGAATTACGACACGCATATTCATTCCATTAATATCTCAACTCCTAGTGGAGCATAGAGATGAGCTGCCTGAAAGGCGCGTTAGTTTAGCATTCTGACAATATCCTATGAAACTTCCTATGGTATATTATTTAATGGTCTCTGTTTTCTTTCCAATGTTGCTTAAATGTGAAGTGCAGTGCTGATATGCGTGAGTATAATATTATGTATTGGAAATTGTAATGTTTAAGGCATCCCAGTATGGATATACAGCTTTATTTGTAAAGAATAATAAATAGCCAAGTGATGTGTAATACAGAGTAATTGAAGAGATTAAGGTAGACAGTATTCGTAAATGAACAATGGAGAGTAAAGAGTAAATTAGGTATTTCCACTCAGGGGGGCGTTTCCTGATTTTAGACACGTGACCTAGGGGCCATGAATGTAAACAATATAGCGAAACAAAATGGTCTATCTCAAAATCAAGTCTAGGCCTAGATTATGTTAATGTATAATAATTATGTCATGTGACGTAGGTAGTTGCGAAAAAAGCAAACCAACACTATCAATGAAGACAGACCTAGGCCTAGACTAGAGATTGAGATTGACTGCCTTGTTTCTCTAATTTTTACATTTATGGTCCCTAGGTCACGTGTCAAAAATCGGTAAATCCCCCCCCCCCGAGTGGAAATACCTGATTACCCGATTCTTTCACGTCTTTGTGTGGTAGTTTGTCATTTCTTTCCACGATAACCTTACTTCGCCTTTATATGAAGAAAGCAGTTCCCTGTTTTTTCTGGGTGAATAAGCGACCGAAAGCACGGAATAAACAGCACCAAGGTTAGCTATCGAACCCGTGCTGCTTGAGTTGCAATCCAATCGAATTACCAGTTGAGCTACATAAAAGAGAATAGTAATAAGTAAAAACTAGAGAAATCTTCTCGCACAGTTTAGGTGTAAACGTTCACTGTGAGGAGTCATCTGGGGTCTGATTTATTGAGCGAGACTGAAGGAGGCTACATACTATTGTCAAATTATACTGCACTTAATAGCAGTGTATTATGCTATCCAGGCAACATAACTAGTCTATAACCTGCGCCTAAGTCTTGTTCCATGTATCATACCCCATTAGAATAACTAACTACTCGTAGTCTAATATTTGCCGATAAACAAGGAACAACTGCACTGATTCTGAATAAACTAGGGTGGACAAGTCTCCAAGAGCAAAGCGTAAAAATTAAGATAGCACATTTCTATAAAGATATAAATAATTTAATAGATATACCAATGTAAACTCAATGTCAGCCTAAATCTCATAATATTTGAACCCGTCAGTCTGGTTCCCAACATTTTGAAATGCCAATCTCTAATGTAGATAGTCATTTAAACTCTTTTTACCCTTGTGTGATCCGACTATTGAATGCCTTACCGGAGACAACTAAAATATTAAGCACTACTGAATCATTCAAAGATGCACTAATGCTAACCTCATTGATAAGATCAACATATAATTAATACTAAATCCATCTAAATAACTTGAACATGTGCGTCAACAGTGATACTCAACTAGTTGAGTCAGTTGACGTACTGAAAGAAGAAGAAGAAGAAGAAGAATATAATTATGCGGATGTCTAGTTCTTACTCAGTATTGAATCATATTCTGGTACCGGTAGTTAATTAATATCATCATCACAATCCTTTTATCCACGAGTTGTTTTTCTTCTGACAAGATCAATACACATGATACTACTAAACTATGTGATTTGATGCTTACTAACTCTCCTGAATTTGAAGTTATAGATGAACTTTATTCGCCACGATACTATGATACTCTATAGAACAACATACGTACTGTATTAAAATTTAGCTCCTACGTATCATTATTAATATGATTAGATATCCATTAACCCTATCCACTTAAAAGTCAAGAAGTGAAACTGAGTTACCTCCGCATGTTGTGTCAAACACGTCACTTCCTGTTTCAATACCACCAATCACAAACTTCTCGTTGGGAGACGCTAATTGGAACAGAGCTGGTAGTGTTTAACAGAAAATGAGAGGCGCATTTCGGAATGGAGGCATCACCAAGATGTATATGATTTCGTAGGAGAGCTGATCTGGCGTAATACTGTCTCTGAATCACACCGACTCTTTTAAATAATATATCTAACTATTTGCTGATCGTTTTTCCCACCTCTAGCCTTCTTATTCTTTCAATATGCCTGCTGAGTATTACGTATTACTGTTGGTCTGTGTGAAGGCAAAATATTATGACATCTAGTCCGATGAGATGATGATTAAACTCTAGACTAGAAGGTTCCGTATTTACACTTGCTGATCTGAGCTCGTTTGAGATTCTTCAGTAGTTTAAAATAGAAAAGAGCAAAATGTTGCTAAAAACAGCATCATTTTCAAAAGAGTGCCTACTATTTTACTTGGAGAATGCTTCCTTCATTGGCGAGTGATCATTCTCATTAGATAATAAACATACTCGTAGTCCTTATATAGACAAATTCTTTTATCCCCAATATGCTAAAAGGACTAAAACTCTTTAAGGAAATAAAATAATAGCTAGGCATACTACATACACTGTCTCTGTGTAGGCCTAATTTAAAGGTTATTGTAGAAGTTGGGCATTTTCTATTTTTCGATAGATTATTATTTGTCCAATATATAATAGTAAGAAACCATATTGACCCAAGTGAATGTTACAACAAGCTGCTGGAAACTTGATTTTTTAAAATTTACTATTGAAAGATATCGAGAAACGTTTTTCCAAGTAATAGAGAAGTTACTGAAAATTTGGATGATATCCAGTTTCACTGTAGTCTCATACTACAAAAGGACTGAAGTTTTGAAGAAGAAAAACAATTAAATAAGAATTGGATACACAAATAAATACGTAGGTCTAGACTATTGTCGTACAAGTACACAGCTGAATAAATATTTGAACGTGACTGTTAATCGAAAAAATGAATTCACAAAATTTGTGAGAATTATTTTCTGTTTTCCAATTCAAGGAAAGTAAGAAAAAACAAAAACAAAAAAACGCTGCCATTTCCAATTACTGCTTATGTTTTAATAGAGAATATTGAAAAAAGATGGTATTCTTTCAGAAGATATAATTGTTTGAAAAGTCGCAAACCCTGTTTTTTTTTCTATCAATAACATGCTTACAATTATATATTAATTGATTAATTATATCCATTAATTATTGATAATTATTAAAATCACTAATACAAGAAAATATGTGAGTATAAGCATTCATAACTTTATAATTTATGTGAATTTATTTAATAATTTTTGTGGTTTTATTTTTTTCCATCAGAAGAAGAAGAATAAAAGGAAAGAAAAAAGATAAAATATGAACAAAAAGGAGAAGAAGTAAATGGAATGAAATAGTATGAAGATAGAATGTGAAGATTGGGAAATATATAAAAAAAAATACAACGATGAAGAAGTGTGTAAACTAATCAAG
>JAUEKR010065496.1:0-10450 GCA_031762895.1 Corambe burchi
GATCTTCATCGTAACGTGCTTATTGTAGACTTCATTTCAAATCCATTTTTTTCCTACAGGATTAAGACAAATGTCTGCTCAGATCACAGAAAACTTATAACTTGTTACAGAATCTTTTATTTTTAACTACGGAAGTTTGCTATAGTCCATAGTATATGATTTTTTTTCTGAGGAGAGGAACCTAAAGCAAATCAAGTAACTCTTTCCCTCCACAGTCCACACAAGCAAATACGCACAGTCATTTAATCGTACTTAATGTAGGGTATCAACCCCTTTACAACTTACATTCATTTTTAGATATCTAACGTAATAAAACAGTATCGTTGAAACAGCGTTATATCCAAATATGAGGTATCACACATGTTATTATGATATATTATTATACAAAAAACAATTATTAATTAAAAAGTCAATAGTGCATTTTGGACAAAAAATTTTAATTGCACTTTGGAATGATAAAGGGACACAATATATGTAATTCTATTCTTGTGAAGTATGGTAATGTTTGATTAACTCCCTTGTATTACTTCATTGACATAACTATCTTGAACTGATTAATGACATCAACTCATGTTGTCCATTAGTGTTGTAGATTTGTTAGCTCATTGATGCTTTGCAAAGTTCATTATGAGTACCAAAATAGCATGGTTCAATCACAAAATGAACTATTGATCCTAAATAATCAATAAGCCAGCCTACTAGGTATATTATGTAGCTCCTGCTTCATCTTTAAGCTTTGAGAGACATACAGTCGACTACGCTTGTAGCAACGTTGTTGAGGAACAAGAACAAAGGATCACTATAACGTCGTGTTTAGCATTGTAATATAATATATTAGGTTCTATGCAAAAACCTGATTGCTACAAACAAAAATCACTTGAACCTAGTTCGCACTTGAAGAAGAGCGTAATCCCAATCCGTTTAGAATCGCAAATAAAATGGATTCATTGAAATCAGTTTATAAACTACGAAAATATATAAATTTAGTTAAAACAATGTTATTCTTTAAATCAAAGAACAATCGTAAATTGGTAATTAATAAAACTAGCTAGAAAAAACAACGTTTCGCAAAGAAAACTAATCGTGTGTTTGGCGATGGTAAAATATACAGAAGATATGCAGTAGGTTTGTTTTGTTTTTTTTTGGTCATGGTTTAATTTCGTCGCCATGACAAAATTCTTACTATATAAATGACATGAGTTGGCAACGGATATTAATTATCGCTGTGATCTATTAACAGTGTGTACCATATTGTTGTGAGTGGATTATTTAATGAGTTACATACTACGGCGTGGTTAGCTCAGTTGGTAGAGGCGTTGAACTGCTGAGGCTGCTACGATAATGTTCCCGGGTTCGATTACCACTCGCTAACGCGGTTTTTCCTTGAACAAGAAAATTTGCGTCCATTGCCTCCCTGAACTCTGGTGAAATAGAGTAACTGGCCGTTAAGTCCTGTCTTGTCCGATAAACAATTGTAACACGCCCAACAGCCGAATGTCTCGTCAGTGTTGAATGTTTGCTGTTGGCTGGGGGAACGTAAACGAGAAGTAAAGCGCCTTGAGACTTTGGTGATACGTGCGCTATATAAGATCTATCTTTTCTTTTTTACTATTATATATTGGAATGGTTAGGTAATAATTATGAAGGCTAAGTTATACTTGCACTAAAATTAAGACGTTGTACCAACATTCAAACATCCTGCAATTTGCTCATACAGTTTATTTTTAGACAATGACTCAATCACGTGAGTTGTAATCCAATGGTAAAGTTGTACCTTATTCTTACGGCGGTCCAGCTATGTACTGTAGTATACTCTGTGGTAACAGACCAGTTTGTCTCCTGATTGGTCCTCTTTGTCTCAATCTTGCATACTAAGATTTTCTATTAAATATATGGAATCAACGAGATGTTCTAAATTTCATTAAAATTGATCAATAAACATATTATAGAAGTCTACATAACATGTACACGTTTAATGAATTAAATGTATTATTTAGTCAGCATACTATGACTTACTTGGATTCAGCGTAGTTCTTCATAATTGGGTGTTTAATATAATACATGCTTATTTCATTTAATCTTGATATGTTATCGTGGTCGTATTCTTCGTCATTCAATATCAATACAAATACTAATAAATAGCTAACAACAAGCATGGAGTTAGAAAACTTGAGACGCTTGTCAAGGACAGATAAAAAATTGGACGCATTCTGTCTAATGATTAAAGAACACAGCCGAAGCTGTTGATCAGGTGATCACGCCAGTGGAAGGCAATAAGTCAAGTAAGTCAGATGTAGAGATGCATAAATGCAATAATATCGCATCAGCGACAGCAGTGGCTAAAGTGTGTGATTATGGTTCAAGCAAAATCAAGTGTTCAAACATCGGTATCGGAGTGATTGTGTGGTTTCTGATAAATCTGATAAGACTAGTTTCATAATATTAATAATATTAAGCATTACTGGAAGTTCAAGAAGGCGGATCTTCGGGATAAAAAAGTTCTTACGTGGGGTTCAAACTGGAGTTAACCGTTTAGCGTTAGTCAAAGTATCAATTACATGATTATGATAGGGGAGCGTGGTTTATTAAAAGTTGAGTACGGCAGCACGAAATTCAATTTAATCAAACCTCCTAATAATTAAAATTGACTGATGCGAAATAAATGTTTTGATTAAAAAGATATACCATTTCTTAACATTATTAGATTTCACGAAATTTATCTCAATAATTGAATTGTTTCTTTTTTATTATTTATTTTTTGAAAGGGTGTATGATTGATTGAATTAGATTAATGAAAACAATGGATATATCAACACGAATATTCACAGCATCCTGTCAGTCTGAGCCGAAATGATTGCTGCGAGTTGATCTAACTGGTCGACTCAATTCATTGCTTAGATATATAGACAAATTATTGCCCGTTAATCAGGATAGCGATAAGTTATGAATTAGACTTCGATTATACCCTGGGTATCTTGGAACTAATCTAGACGTCTAGTGCATTCGCTAAAATTGCAGTCGTTATTAATTCCTTTGAAGAGTGGATGTATTATTGTATTCAGTGAAGTAGACGATTGAACAAGATTATTCGGGGTATTTGTTTTCTTCAAATAAACGAAAACTAATGGCGTCATATTTTGGATTTGATGCTCAGTTGATGTAACAAGCAGACTCAAAATCTAATCACTCTTGTATTTTCGATGTGAAATAGTTAAAGTAATAGTCATTTTCTAATTACATAATAATTGATGATAGGTATGGTTTAATACTATAAATCGGTCTTCACATACTATTGCAGTAATGGCTGTTGTAGTAGTTTTTATTATAGGCCTTTACAGTATCGTTTTGCCACGTCTCATCATTAATACACCTAATGTGGAAGGAACAAGTTTGCAAAATATTACATTTGACAACCATTATAATGATTCAAACATTCAACGTGGTATCCACATCATCAATGAATCCACTATTAATGGCATTGGTAGTCCTGATGAGATTTCCCCTATTATAACGACAGAGCCCTTACATTTTGTTGAGCCTAATGACATTATTTCAGAAGCGATAGGTTCCACGAAGGTTAACGATGTTAGATCAGAAGCGATAGATTCATCCATTGGTACAGATGCCATTAATCAAAGTCAAAATGGCATTCAAAACGAATCTATTGGTACAGGTGGCATCGACGACATTCAAAATGGCATTCAAAACGATTATATTGATACAAATGACATAGACGACACATCTGACATTCAAAACGATATCACAGTTACAGATCGCATAAACGACAGTCAAAATGGCTTTCAAAACGAATCCGTTGGTACTGAAGGCATTGAAGACCCAAATTATGACAAAAACAGAACATACTTATGGCTAGAGACTACAAGTTTAAATGATTACTACACTTATTATGCATGGGTTATTAAATCAGTTGAGAAAATGTACACTTCTTCTCAGTTGGCCCACCTTTCATGCAAAGGCAAATGTGGTACTTATGGTGGAAATTTGTGCTCTTGTTCGGCGATGTGCTATCATTACAAGACGTGTTGTTTTGATTATGCTGAAGTGTGTGCTGGTAATGAAAATGAGGATTCCACTGCAGCCATGAAGCGTTCACAAAGCTCATGGATAGAAGATGTATCATTGAAATGTTCGGCTTACATCCTGATGGTATCATCATGCCGCTCTCCGTCCTCAAACTTTGAAAATCAAAAAAGAAAGGAGAAATCATTGAAAGAAAATCAAAGAAAAAATCTTCAGCAAACGCTTGAACCGAGTACATCTCACTCGGATCAGCTGGAAATATTCCGTTACAAATTTAACTACAATACGAGTAACACTAGCAAGAATGATACGCTGTCAGCATCAGTTAAAGATTATTTAATGTTTGTATCCCATGAAATAAATGAAGGGAGAATCAACATTGATTCTTTGACCAAGTTTGAAACAGCGTTGCTATCCTGGCCATTGCGAGATTCAAGTACAGACATAATCTACGAAAACAAGACAATCTACGATTGCAACCAAGCAGCCGAACAAACCATGAATCTGATGGATCTGGGAATGCAAGTTTTATCAGAGGCTCTCAATGGACAGACACTGAGTTCCGTGGAGATATTGTTCAAACACGCAATCCTAAATTCGCAGTACTTTCTTAGAGCAAGATTAACAGGTGTTATTCCCACAGAACCGTGCTTATCAGTGATGGTATCAGAATGCATGATAGAATCGTTCGATAACATCCTCATCCGCGAAGCTTGTGGCCGAGTATCAATGCCTATCAATTTAACCTACTATCTAAATGACACTTCTAAAGAGACTAAGACGTATAAGAATATATTTTGTTATGTGTGCAGTACACAATTGGGACGCATCTTGCGGTTTGTCAGTATGAAATCTTTAGATTCAATCTATCATGGTTATACGCCTGTATTCTTTGAATTCAGAAATGGAAGCATGGACATTACATCTAGGCACAGAAAGATAATATGGCCTGCATGGAATCGAATGACATGTAACTTCTATGTCATGCAATCATGGATTACCGACTCAATTCAGATGATAAATGCCACAAAGGATAACAATATTTATAATGACAGCGATATAAGTATATTCAAGTCGGATAATGATGCTACTAGTCGTATGACCCTTGCTTCATTCACCAATGCATGCGTAGAAACACAGTGCTATGGTTTGCAAATCCAACCTCCTTGCTACGTAAAGCGATATCTATCTTTACTTTTGCCGCCCGTAAATAGTAAGAAATTATCTTCTATCCAGCTAGAGGCAATAGCTCGACTTCTAATGGAGACTCTCAACACGAAAATGTGAGTAGATCTCGTTATAATCCATTGTGGTAACAACCTTCCTATTCCTAACGTACAGTGAAACCCCTGTATAACGACTTTCCTTGGGACGGACCTCCGATGTCGCTATACAGGGGTTGTCGCTATACAGGGGTGTCTCAAAATTGCGGGTAAAAAATTATGTGCGTCAAAACGTCAGACAACAGTCTTAAACAGGTTTGTGACCATACATAAGGTATTAGATACCAATAAACATCATTTTATCTGGTGGAAATCTCTCATTGTGTGAGGGTTTTTTTATATAGATTCTAGTGTCTAGAGTCTATCTAGACATCTGCACTAGATTAGTCTAGTTTTGGTATAATGGTATCTAGCTTAGAGATAGTGGAAGGTCTATCTAGACCTAGACTAATCATTTTCATTACGATTGGCAATATTTTGACATCGTTATACAAGGGTTTATTAAAATTTAAGTCGCAATAACGGGGTTTTCGTTACTTGTAATAAAGAGCAATTGATTTGGGACCTGAGGTCTATGTCGCAATACAGGGAATGTCGCAATATAGGGATGCCGTAAATCAGGAGTTTCAATGTATTAGCATACTTTTTAGTAGTTAAATAAAAACGATGGCTTTGCTATACTTCTATTTTATTCAAACAAATGAAAGCAATAAAATAAAATAAAAACAACACCAAAAATACAATAAATATAGATTTTTTAAAAGATATATCGTCACTATTGAGTAAAAAGTCTGAGTGGCATTGGACTGATGATCGAAAAGTTCCGGGTTCTTTCTTGTGGTTGACCTTTTGACCAACGTAAAGATTTGGCGATTGTAAAAATGGTATAGTTACTAGTTTAAGTAACACAATCCAAAGGAAAAGCCCCCGTTGAGATATAAAATTAGGGAAGGAAAAGGGTGTGAGATTTCAACTGGAACTAGACAGAAGACAAACGCAGTTACAAAGAACGTTTTAGTAAAATACCTTCTTCAGCATAGAAAGAACAAACGATATAGATAAAAGAGACAGACAAGAATTAACGGAAGGTGGAATAAAAGAGAGAGATAGGTATGTATGTATGTATGTATGTATGTTCGAATGTATGTATGTATGTTTGAATGTATGTATGTATGTTTGAATGTATGTATGTATGTATGTATGTATGTATGAATGTATGTATGTATGTATGTATGTTTGAATGTATGTATGTATGTATGTTTGAATGTATGTATGTATGTTTGAATGTATGTATGTATGTATGTTTGAATGTATGTATGTATGTATGTTTGAATGTATGTATGTATGTTTGAATGTATGTATGTATGTATGTTTGAATGTATGTATATATGTATGTTTGAATGTATGTATGATGTTTGAATGTATGTATGTATGTATGTATACATGTATGCTTGTATGCGTATGTATGTATCGATGTATGTATGTTTGAATGTATGTATGTATGTATGTATGTTTGTATGTATGTATGTATGTATGTCTAGATGTATGCTTGTATGTATGTGTGTATGTATATATGTATGCATGCATGTATGTATGTATGCATGTATTTATGTATGTATGTATAGCAGCTACACGGTCGGAATAATTCCCACGAAATCAACAGATATGCTAATTGAATCAGTCAACTATATTGAAAGAAGACTGTGAATATAATATTTCAAACGTATCACTCTATTGGTCTTTTCTAATATCATTATCCACCCCCCCCTTCCTACACACACACACATCAACCCACATGTACACCACCACATACACCCACACATACATCCCTCATGCATACACACCCACAAACTCACATAATTCTATCCTTCGACACTTTTTATTCCTCTTCTATTTGAACAGAAAACATCAAATCAAGCCGGCATCCCTCTCCCGAACCGTGGACATGACAGTTACCGAGAACGGAATGCAATTCGCCTATGAAGTGTACATGGTGTACCATCTGACGCTTATCGATTTTCAACTCGACTTGAAAGTTCTTATAGGTCAGGCTCTTATTGAAATCCAGTATCCTTTTAAACACAACAATCACCAATTATGTTACGCCTTTGGGCCAAATCATATTGCGCATCGTACGTACATATGCCATCGGATAGATGGTAAAGATCTTCAACTGCTTGGAGCACGGTGGAATTCTACTGACTATACGTCAGAGGGCATTGATGGAGACAATGACGGCATGAGTGGAAGAGATGTGCTCAATCGTTCGTGCAAAAGCAAATTTCAACAGTTGCTACAAACAATCAGTGTCTTTACCGCTATTATTTTGCCCACTTTCATCGCATCACAAATTGGTGCACATAAAGTTTAATCAGTAAGAAGCAGAAATGATGCCCATTTATATTTCTTACATTTTTTGTTGTTGTCGAATTGGATTGAATTTATTCGTTATTTTGCATACAAAGCATACAATAGAAATTTGATTTGGTTTCATCAAAAAGTTTAAATAATATATAATATATAAGAGACATACATAAAATACAACAAGTCAGAAGATAGAAAAACAAGAACAAAAAGAGCTACAGTAACAAACCAGATAAACGAGATAGACCACATTAAGTTAAAAAAAAACACGTATAAATTACAAGTTGCGGTTATCAGACGAGTCACTAGGCCAAACCCCTATTATTACTACTATGGTATTCAAGTCCAGACACACGACACTGACTCTCTCCATAATATTTATAGTCTTAGAATCAAAAACCAAGTAAGAGAAATACAATTGTTGTTGTTGTTATTTTGTTCAATGCATCGTATCTTCAAAGCCAGATTTATCAACACGTTATGCGACTTCACTTTGTAGAGAATTCCGTTGAAGCAATTTTCGAATGTAGCTATCCTATATTCATGAAACCGGTCCTATATCACAAGGCTAAATAATATAACAGTTGTAGTGAACTTCGAATTTAGCTATCCTATTTCACGTTCACCAACATTATCGCTACAAGCGTTGTTGACTAACTTAAAATGTCGAAGTTGATTACAGATTAGTAGAAGAAGAAGTAGTAGTATTAGTACTACTAGTAGTAGTAGTAGTAGTAATAGTAGTGGTAGTAGTAGTAGTAGTAGTAGTAGTAGTGGTAGTAGTAGTAGTAGGTAGTAGTAGTAGTAGTAGTAACAGCAGAAGTAGTAGCAGCAGCAGCAGTAGTAGTAGTAGTAGTAGTAGTTGTTGTTGTTGTTGTTGTAGTAGTAGTAGTATTAAAAGTAGTAATCGTAGTTAAAATAGTGGCAATATGAATATATAACGATATACCACCATCGTATTATAATTATAATATAATTTTACTGTTGGTACTATTGTAATCACAATTACAAAAGTAGAATTTTTTTTTAAGTAAGAGTAAGGGGGATAGAAGAATTTCGGCTCCGTCCAACCTAGTATCCATTTTGGACTTTGGTTGTATTGTAGCCTCACAAAAGTAGAATGAAAACTATGCTTACTATTACTATACCGATACAGAAGAAACAAAACGGAGGAGCACTGTTATGTTATGATAAGAGTAGAAGAAGGGGTAGACGTAGAAGAATTGTGGTGATGGCAGTATTTGGCGCAGCAATATTAACGCAGTAGAAGTTCATGGTAATGTTTCATTTAGTCGTTTAGTGTGTTTAATTAGGAATAAAAATTATAAAGAAATACAATATCAATGATTGCCATTCGCGGCGCCAAAAATTGCGGGGACAGCTCAATAACATTTATGCTAAACATAAAATGTCATTTGAATAAAAGTTCCTGAAAAAAATCATAAGCTTTTATTTTTTGTTTTTGTTTTTCTTTTTCGGTTTATTTGTTTTGTTCCGTGTTTTCTTCTCTGTTTTTACAAGTATTTTGGCGTTGTTTTCGTTTGTTTTTGTTCTATTTTGGTTGCAATCTAAAATAGAGCATTGTTTTGTTTGTTTTTTAATTTATATCATAACTACTTAGGCCTGTATATAATCTGTTATTTTCATTTGTTTGCATGCTCAGTGGGTTGTTGTGTTGTTGTTTTGTTTTGTTTTCTTTTTGTTTTGTGTGTGTGTGTTTTATTCTATTGTTTATCGATTGGGATAAAACTAAAGAATTATTATTAAGAGAAAAGTGTGCACAAGAGCACAAGAAAAGACATGTATGTAGCCACTTTTTTAGTGTAGGTCTACTTACTAACCGTCAAATTTATTACAAATTAAAATCATCATCGTATAAACTGAGAGCAGAAGGCCGAGATAATATTGAAACCACTCCCAATTCCAAACATCTAAAAAGGTTGAACTGACATTCCTTTTAACAAATAGGTCTAGTCTAGATCTAGAAACTTATCACCCTGAGATGTTGACAGTTCATCGGCTCTAGAATACAGCTGTTTTGTGTCCACTTCAGGTAGATAATGAGGTGGAAATATAAGTATACTTAATGGTGCATGATTTATACCTCTCATTAGCTACAATCTACAGTACCCAAAGTTAATTAGTTTTTAGATAATTCCAGATTATGCTTGTTCAATTATCACTTTTTATTGTTTAACATGATCTAAAAATAAAATGTGTGCGTGGGTTGTTGTTTTTTTTCATAACGTGTATCGGTGGACACAGAACAGTTGTATTCTGAGTCGACGAGCTCTTAGTAATGAATGTATGTTATCTGCCGGGTGTGTTTATGATTAATTGTCATCACATGAACTAAAAACAATATCAACAATAAATATTAACACGACGAGACACTCATCTTCTTTAACTGAGAGAAGAACGACTGCTTCCGTTGATCCTAATAATAATTTTACTATGGAAATAGTTTAATTGTTAACTTCCTTTTCAGCATGATCTACTTGAATGCTGTAATCACACAAACGCAGCCCAATACCAAGTAAGTTTTATTACATTTTACATGGTAAAGAAACATTAAGAAGTATAGACTTTGCTCTACATGTTTTTACATATTGTTGATGAAGAAAATAAAAACACAATGAAACAAAAAACAATCCTCATTTACCGGATAAAAATGTAATACAAAGAAGAAAATAAAAACAAAGAAATTATTTCTTCTGCATTAAAGTGTTTGCTGTGTTCATTACAATC
The DNA here is from genome assembly GCA_031762895.1 of Corambe burchi. Taxonomy (NCBI): domain Eukaryota; kingdom Metazoa; phylum Mollusca; class Gastropoda; order Nudibranchia; family Onchidorididae; genus Corambe; species Corambe burchi. Next base: position 10,377 of record JAUEKR010065496.1, read on the forward strand.
TCCTCTCTCTCTCTCTCTTTCTCTCTCTCTCTCTCTCTCTCTCTCTCTCTCTCTCTCTCTCTCTCTCTCTCTCT